>VYXC01007722.1:162638-177418 GCA_013397175.1 Platysteira castanea
TCTAAAAACCTAAATTCTACATTTTCACCCTGTGATAAACTGAACTACTGTTTATTTCACACTCTTGTGGCTTGCAGTTCTGCAATGTTGGGAGTTTTTCCCATGGATGGAGATCCAAGACAGAATCCTGGGCTCTCTGCCAGGGTCCCAAACCCCCCTGGTAGTGTCTCAAACCCCAAATTCTATATTTTCACCCTGTGATAAACTAAACTACTATCCATTTCACCCCTGTGGCTTGCAGTTCTGCAATATTGGCAATCATTCCCATGGATGGAGATCCAGGACAGAATCCTGGGTGCTCTGCCAGGGTCCCAGACCCCCCTGGGCAGCCAGAGGAACTCTCTGGACTCCCACACACCCCAATTTTGGGAAGGGCTTCAGCCAGATCAGCTGGAGCTGGAGGTTTGAGCCCTCTCTGAACTCTGCTGCAGCTCTGGGGAGGGCTCGAACTGATGCCTTCTCCCAGCCACCCNTGGCTTGCAGTTCTGCAATATTGGCAATCATTCCCATGGATGGAGATCCAGGACAGAATCCTGGGTGCTCTGCCAGGGTCCCAAACCCCCCTGGGCAGCCAGAGGAACTCTCTGGACTCCCACACACCCCAATTTTGGGAAGGGCTTCAGCCAGATCAGCTGGAGCTGGAGGTTTGAGCCCTCTCTGAACTCTGCTGCAGCTCTGGGGAGGGCTCGAACTGATGCCTTCTCCCAGCCACCCACAGAGAGCAGACAGGAGTCAGGGAATAAAGGCAGGGATTTATTTGAAGGCCTTCAAGGCACACCCTGGGGAGCCAGAGGCTGCTTCCATAAAATGGATCCCAAGATGGACAGAGAGTCACGAGTTCTTGACACTGATATAGGTTTGGCCCATTTGCATCTCAGCATAAATTCACCAATTAAAACTTCAGCTCTCTTCAATTTCTCCACCTCTCTCATGGTCCCAGTTTACACCTTGGGGCCTAGGCCAGCCCGAGTGTCCTTGAACAGCTCAGAGAGGCTTTGTTGTGTCTGTCTGGCCTCAGAGAGCAGCTCACGAGCTACAAGGAACTGCAGAGTCACACACTGGGCAGGACAGGATTTGAAAAATACAGAAATTAAAAGCTAAGGCATCAGTACCATCGGCCGTGTCCATCAGGCTGGAGCGGTTGGAGCCCTTGTGCATCCCCCTCACCACCCCCGAGGGAGGGAGGTCGACGGCTGCCGGCCGTGCCGAGGGGCTGGAGGTAGTGGCTGTGACATCTGGGGGGACTGAGAAGCTTTCTAAAAAACAGAGGAAAGCTGCTGAATGCACATTTCATCATCCCCCACGAGCAAAGCGTCAGTCACCTGCTAGCAACAGCCCTAAGGATGGAAGGGTTGGGTGTGTGGGGACCCTCACTGATGCTAAAAGCACTCGTTCCTAAAGGTTCAGCAGCTCTAGGAGAGGCACATTAGCTGTTCTGGAAACCAAAAAAGCAAAGGCAAAAGGTTTTGTCCACGTCAGGAAAGCGCTTTGGCAAAACAGAATTCCTGTTCTTGGTTTTTCAAGCTCAATCTCTTGGTTTTAAAGCTCAATCTCTTGGTTTTAAAGCTCAATCTCTTGGTTTTTCAAGCTCAATCTCTTGGCACTCAGTACTGTGAAATAAATAAATAAATAAATATATTTTTAAAGGTTTGAGATTCGCGTGAGCTCTGAAACACCCAAAGCCCAGAACAAATCCCTCCCTCACCTACGCACTGATCTCTCCTGCTAGAATTCTATTATTTAGCTTTTTTTGTGAGCGAGGGCTTTTGAAAACAAAACACGGGGGAATTTGACCAAAGCAGGTCAGCAAAAATCGTGTGGGGTTTCAATCCCTTCCAGCTGGGTGCCCACAGAGCTCGCCCAGCAGTGGCAGAATAAATCCAGGGAACAGTGGGAGCTGGGGCAGGATTCCCCAGTGAACTGCCTCCTAAAAAAGGCATTTTTTCTTGTCTGGGGTTCCTTGACACAACCCAGCAGGTTCAGTCACCTCACAGGGCAAGAATATTCTCTTCTGGCTGAACAGCACCAGCAGCTGCTGCTTACAGAGGAAAAACCCAACAATGTGAAACTCTGGGTTGGGTTTTGAAGTCAAATCCTGAGTAATTCCCACTGATGGGGTTTTGTGACTGATTCTGTGTTGATTTCCCTTTTTCTAAGGAGGAAAACCAACCCATTTCTGCATCCCTATGGAGACACAGTGGCAAGGAATATTTCTCTGCACTGAACTTCTAAAATCATTGTAAGGATGTGGATTTGTAGAATCCAATCATCTGCAGGACTTTTTATTGCTCTCGAGAGAGAGGGAAGTAGAGAACTGTGTATGTGAGAGTTCCATTCATTTAAGCCAGGTGTTAACACAGGGTGAGTGTGGCAAATATAATTCTGACAGAGATTCCAAGCTCCTGTTTTGCATAAGACACTAATTAGATTAGAGCAGACATTCTGGAGGTAAAAAGCTGTGTTACCTTAATTCATTACAAAAGGTAATGTGGCCTTCTGCATGCTCCAATTAAAAACAGCCTCTCTGCTTCAGAGACATTAATTATATTGACTGCATTTTATGGGCAGCCTCCTCAGTTTTCCATTTCAGGAAACAATTTGCATCCCAGCAAATAAACAAACAAAAATAACAGCGATAAAAAAAAATAAATAAGTGAAAGATAAAACCACCAGCACTTCTATGCACTGCTTGCCCCAACCCAGTTAAGCAGAAGCAGAGAGCACACGAAATACAGACAACGTCCTACGGGGCAGGGATTTCCTCCCCAGCAGCTAAAAAGGACAAACACACAGAGCAAAAACAAACTTGGCCATTTCATACAGAAGCATCAGCAGCAAGGAGCACCTCAGAGCCTCAGAAAACTGAGCCCGGGGTATCCAGATCTGTAGATTTGGCTCCGTCTCCTCAGTACCTGGATGCTCTGGTTATTCCTCAGAGAGTTATTCCTGCAAGAGCTGGGCTGAAGCTTTCCTGCTCTAACCCCGAGTTTTAATGACAGCTCATTTGTTCACACACACGGCTGGATTTGGGGCTTTTTTCTCTCCTGATCTAAAGCAAACAATCACCCAGCAGGGCTCGGAGCAGAGGGAGGATGTTGCACACAGAATTTCCCCACTCGCAGGCACAGGCAGCCCTCAGGGATTCGTCAGGACACAGATGGAAATGCCACTTGCACCGGGCAGCTTTGTGCCCCCAGGAGCTCCCCAGAGACATAAAAGCAACACAGGACACGCCGAGCTGTGCCTCCTGCTCTGTCCACACTGGCCCTGGAGTCCTCCCTGCTTCCAGAAGCTCCTGCTCCCCACTCTCCCTTCTCCAACCACCTCAATCCTCTGACATCCTCCAGGAAAACAGCAGCGTGCCAGTGCAACTCCAGCCGACCCTAGAGCAAGTTCCATCAGCACCAGCTAAACCCTGGCTCCGAATTTCCCTGCTGCAGTGGACAACTCCAGCTTTATCAACACACTCTGGACTCGAAGCGTTCTTTTGGTACCCAGCTCCTACCTATTCGAGTATTGGCAAATACATCAGCTAGTGACCCACTGGTCCCTTTGCCTTCTCCATGGGAAAGCGTAGAGGATGCTGATGAGGATGTGGATGACCCCTGAACAGATCGGTTGATCCAAGACTCAGCATTCTGTAAGCTCTGGTGCAATGCAGCAGAGAGAGCAGCCTGGCGCCTGAGCGAGCCCTCGTCCTCGGAGGCGGAAGACGTGTCTGTGTGGAAGCAGAAAGAAAATCTAGCTGCTTAGGGAAAAGCACATGGCACTGAACATGCTCTTTCCAATCACGTTATCAACAGCACAGGCTTTCACAGGAAGATCTGTTTCCCACAGGCCAAACCAGAGGTGAAAGAGGCAGAATTGTCAGCGGGAACGCACTCACCCCTGCTGGATTCACCTCCTCACACAACATCCTTCCCCTGGCGTCTCCGAGCCTGGGGCTTAACTCTCATTGCTTTTTCCATTCACATTCCACAATATCAGAGGCTGTTTTGCCTAACTCTGGTCGTTCTGAACTGGAAAGTGAGGGGTCAGGGTCGTGGTCAAACTGCAAAGTCCCAGGAACAAAGAGAATGCAGGAAACAACTGTGCCAAGGCCACAGCAGAACACGCTTTTGTCCGGGGCTCTAAATGGGGCCCTTTCAATTGCAGAAAACAAACAAAAAGCCCAGCCCCAAAACAAAACAGAGAAATCTACAGCAAGGAACTGCTTCCTGTGCGTGCCAGAGCACAGACACCTTGGCTGCCCCAAAACTGCGAGCTAATTACTTAATTACCATGAAGCAAGCACTCAGGTCTTGAGATGTTGAGTTGTACGGTCCTGAATACAAACGTGGCTTTGGCACTAAACACAGGTGGCTTTGGCACTAAATACAGGTGGCTTTGGCACTAAACACAGGTGGCTTTGGCCTAAAATTTAGGTGTTCTTCAACGTGATTTTCTGCCTACGCTCGAGTGGCAAATCCAACTCCTAAATCATGTTCTGTTCTAGCCACTTGCCAGAGTGGAACCTCATGAGCTGAGGCAGAGCAGGGACTCCAGCCACGCTCCAAGAGCTGAGCTCCACTCGTGTGACTCCCACAGCACAGGATGTGCTGGACAAGTGAGCACAGAGCTGAGCCCCAAGCAGACACCAGGAACATGCATCAGGAAGGGGAAAAGGAAGTGTGATAAAACAGGGAGTGAGGAGGAGGAGGGACATGGCCCAGCAGAGCAGTTCCAGAGCTATGAATTCACAGGGAGATGTGGATTCATAACATTCGGATGACTTTGGTCAATCCAAATGGCTGCGATGCTTCTGCACAATGAGACACAACAGAGAAGTCACTGCCAAAAACCACACGGACTCCTTGGTCAGTCAGGGCATCCAGCTGCTGGGAAACAGAGGTTATGGACATCTGCTGCACATGCATCGTGACAGACACCACGTCCCCAGGGCTTCTGCTGCAGCCAGGACGTGGCAGGGGTGGGAAAAGCCCTGCAAGCCGTGGACCCCTGCGAGGTCCTTGCCCAGAAACGAACAAACATCTCTCGTGTGCTGAGCATTGCACATTCATTAAATCCAGGGGTGAATTATCCATCACAAACAGGCGTGAGGGAAGCAGAAGTGGCCTCAGGCCAGGCCTGCTCAGCTCATTTGAACCATCACAGAACACCCTGAGCTGGACCCACCAGGACCATCCGAGCCCAACTCCTGGCACAGGACACCCCCAGAACCCCACCCCAAAATCCCACCCCAAAATCCCACCACGTGGTTCCTGGAAGAGAGGTCACTCCCCAGCCCTGAGAGAGGACTAAGAGCCTCCCTGCAGGTGAAGAGCTGGAGCACCAGGAGCTCTGCAGCCCCTTGGTTTGGAAGTTGCATCCCTGGGAGCCCCAGCCCAGCCTCACCTGGGGGAGTGCAGGCGTCGGCCGGGGACTGCACGAAGGTGGAGCGGCGCTTGGTGGGCATGGGCAGGGCCATCTTCTGCTCCTTGTGCTTGGCCAGGGCTGCCTGCACAGCTTCGGTGTGGATGTCTGCCAGGGAAAAGGGCAGAGGGTGCCTTCAGCGAGGGGCACACGCCAGGCTCCCACCCGTGCTGAGCTTCCCACCTGCCTGTCCATGGCATCCCCGCTCCCAGCTCCTCCCAGGGACTCTCCTCTGCCAGCCCAGCAGCAGCATCACCTTCTATTTTCTGGTTTAATTCAAATTCCTGAAGTTAGCAAGCTGAACGCAGGGTCAGTACTCTGGAAACTTCTGGATTAAACTCATTATAGCCTCGTCTCTGGTAACTTTTACAGAAATCTCAGATTGTTCCCCTCGAGTGAAGATTATCCAAAAAGCTGCCTGTGCACCATTTAAATGTGCACACAGCGTGTGCAGCCTCAGGTGCCAGGCGGGTCTATAAAGTGACAGCTGTCTGATTTAGGAAGAACCTTCTGTGCCCAAATTTGCATGTAAATCCTGGAAGTTGAACTGTGGCTGTAAATCCAGGCTGAGTAGGAACTGAAACAGGCTGGGAGGGGAGGTTTCCACCCCTCTGCAACCCCCAGAGCTCTCTGAAGGAAGACACATCACTGCTGAGGAGAAATCAACTTATTAAAAACCAGCTATGACCAGGGAGAGCTCATCTACATTCATTTCTCAGATTAATGTATTCTAATTATGCTTTTGCAAAACCCAAACCAGGCTCTCCTAACGCTCCAGAAATGGTGGGATAGGACTGGGAAGGGAGATTTAATAAACTTTATTTGCCTGTGTTGAGAGGAAAACTTAATTCTCATTATTGGAAAGTGAAAAACAAAACCGGGGAACAAAAACTAGGTGCCAGCACCTTCTCCTGTCCTGAAGGGAAGCAGGAGCTCAGCAGGTGCTGGGCAGCTCCTTGGAGCTGCTCTCCCCCTCCAAACACAGCAATCCCCAGCTCCAGGAGCTGCTAATGTCACCTCCCTGACCGTGATCACCCACAGATGTGGGTCAAGGAGCTTTTTCTCCACTCTGTGAACAATTTGCACCAAGCCACGAAATCAGGGTGGCATTATTTGCTTTTTCCACCTAAAACTGGTTTTGACTCAGCAGCTGCACCCCCCAGTCTGATGTTTCATCACAGAGAACCACCAGGGCAGGATTTGCCAGCAGCAGACAGAGAATTCTGGTTTTGATTCCTTGAGAGGAGGACCCAGAGCATTGGAACCCAGGGAGAGGAGCCCAGGGAGAGGAGCCCAGGGAGAGGAGCCCAGGGATGTCCCTGCCCTTACCCGACCGGTAACGCTCATCCCTGGCTCCCCCTGAGCGAGCTCGGTGGAATTTGGAGGAGGAGGAGGAGGAGGAGGAGGGTGCTGAGGCTGGAGCTGCAGATGGAACGGGCACCTGAGGTCTGGGTTCCTTCTGTAATGCTGGGTCCACCCCTGGAAAAGAGGGAGGAGGAAATAAAAGGAGTTTTTTCTGAGGTCTGGATTCCTTCTGTAATGCTGGGTCCACCCCTGGAAAAGAGGGAGCAGGAGATAAAAGGAGTTTTTTNATGAGACACAACAGAGAAGTCACTGCCAAAAACCACACGGACTCCTTGGTCAGTCAGGGCATCCAGCTGCTGGGAAACAGAGGTTATGGACATCTGCTGCACATGCATCGTGACAGACACCACGTCCCCAGGGCTTCTGCTGCAGCCAGGACGTGGCAGGGGTGGGAAAAGCCCTGCAAGCCGTGGACCCCTGCGAGGTCCTTGCCCAGAAACGAACAAACATCTCTCGTGTGCTGAGCATTGCACATTCATTAAATCCAGGGGTGAATTATCCATCACAAACAGGCGTGAGGGAGGCAGAAGTGGCCTCAGGCCAGGCCTGCTCAGCTCATTTGAACCATCACAGAACACCCTGAGCTGGACCCACCAGGACCATCCGAGCCCAACTCCTGGCACAGGACACCCCCAGAACCCCACCCCAAAATCCCACCCCAAAATCCCACCACGTGGTTCCTGGAAGAGAGGTCACTCCCCAGCCCTGAGAGAGGACTAAGAGCCTCCCTGCAGGTGAAGAGCTGGAGCACCAGGAGCTCTGCAGCCCCTTGGTTTGGAAGTTGCATCCCTGGGAGCCCCAGCCCAGCCTCACCTGGGGGAGTGCAGGCGTCGGCCGGGGACTGCACGAAGGTGGAGCGGCGCTTGGTGGGCATGGGCAGGGCCATCTTCTGCTCCTTGTGCTTGGCCAGGGCTGCCTGCACAGCTTCGGTGTGGATGTCTGCCAGGGAAAAGGGCAGAGGGTGCCTTCAGCGAGGGGCACACGCCAGGCTCCCACCCGTGCTGAGCTTCCCACCTGCCTGTCCATGGCATCCCCGCTCCCAGCTCCTCCCAGGGACTCTCCTCTGCCAGCCCAGCAGCAGCATCACCTTCTATTTTCTGTTTTAATTGAGGTTCTGTTTTAATTGAGCAAGCTGAACGCAGGGTTGGTACTCTGGAAACTTCTGGATTAAACTCATTATAGCCTCGTGTCTCTGGTAACTTTTACAGTAATCTCAGATTGTTCCCCTCGAGTGAAGATTATCCAAAAATCTGCCTGTGCACCATTTAAATGTGCACACAGCGTGTGCAGCCTCAGGTGCCAGGCGGGTCTATAAAGTGACAGCTGTCTGATTTAGGAAGAACCTTCTGTGCCCAAATTTGCATGTAAATCCTGGAAGTTGAACTGTGGCTGTAAATCCAGGCTGAGTAGGAACTGAAACAGGCTGGGAGGGGAGGTTTCCACCCCTCTGCAACCCCCAGAGCTCTCTGAAGGAAGACACATCACTGCTGAGGAGAAATCAACTTATTAAAAACCAGCTATGGCCAGGGAGAGCTCATCTACATTCATTTCTCAGATTAATGTATTCTAATTATGCTTTTGCAAAACCCAAACCGGGCTCTCCTAACGCTCCAGAAATGGTGGGATAGGACTGGGAAGGGAGATTTAATAAACTTTATTTGCCTGTGTTGAGAGGAAAACTTAATTCTCATTATTGGAAAGTGAAAAACAAAACCGGGGAACAAAAACTAGGTGCCAGCACCTTCTCCTGTCCTGAAGGGAAGCAGGAGCTCAGCAGGTGCTGGGCAGCTCCTTGGAGCTGCTCTCCCCCTCCAAACACAGCAATCCCCAGCTCCAGGAGCTGCTAATGTCACCTCCCTGACCGTGATCACCCACAGATGTGGGTCAAGGAGCTTTTTCTCCACTCTGTGAACAATTTGCACCAAGCCACGAAATCAGGGTGGCATTATTTGCTTTTTCCACCTAAAACTGGTTTTGACTCAGCAGCTGCACCCCCCAGTCTGATGTTTCATCACAGAGAACCACCAGGGCAGGATTTGCCAGCAGCAGACAGAGAATTCTGGTTTTGATTCCTTGAGAGGAGGACCCAGAGCATTGGAACCCAGGGAGAGGAGCCCAGGGAGAGGAGCCCAGGGAGAGGAGCCCAGGGATGTCCCTGCCCTTACCCGACCGGTAACGCTCATCCCTGGCTCCCCCTGAGCGAGCTCGGTGGAATTTGGAGGAGGAGGAGGAGGAGGAGGAGGGTGCTGAGGCTGGAGCTGCAGATGGAACGGGCACCTGAGGTCTGGGTTCCTTCTGTAATGCTGGGTCCACCCCTGGAAAAGAGGGAGCAGGAGATAAAAGGAGTTTTTTGGGACCTGGCCTCTCCCTTTTCCCATGACAGCGCTGTGCTGGGAAGCTGGTTTGTCACTCAGTGTCCCTGGTTTGTCACTCAGTGTCCCAGTGATCAGAGCTTGTTATTGACTGGAAAACCAATACTAAACCAGCAGCACGAGCCTTTGCTGCTCCCATGAATCACAAACCCAGGGGGATCTCCAGCTGCCTGGTTCTGGCTTCCAGCATGGCAAGTGTGTGGCTTTGCCATCCAGGAAAAGTTTGTTTTTCCCGTTAAAACAGGGAGCAAAATAGATAATCTGCTAAAACATCATCATTTTACACATTTCAGCAAGAGCAGCTCGGAATTGGTGCTGCTGGAGGTTCAATTCTAAAATGAATCTGTGTGTCAGAGGGAAGTTTTGGAAACTAAAACCCAGACAAGCAATCCCCTTTCCAGTGGTATTTTCTGGATATAGCAACAGATATCAGAGTCCTGCACTCGTTTATCCAAACACCCTCACCCCCTCTGCAAATGTGCCAAAAATCTGAAAGGAAAAGGAAAAGAGGCCTGGGCTCCAGAGCAAGACTCTAAATTAAAAATCCCAGTTCAGCCACGTCCAGAAGCATCAGTTTGTGTCCCCTCCTCTCACTCTGGAACACATTCCACTGATAACCAGTTTAACATCTTTGTAGCATTTATTTGCCTTCATCAAACCCAGCACAGTTTTATTTGGATCCAAACACAACACAACTTTCCAGGCCAAAGTGAAAAGCTTCCTGTTTTCTGATCACTCGGGTATTTACAAATTCAGGCACCCACTAGATGTCAGCAGCAGATTTAACACCATTTAAAATGAATTATTAAATTCATATTCACTTCTCTTCTGTAAGTCTTGTAAAAGCCTCTCATCCCTCACAGGGCAAAGATGAAATTCAGTTCGGAAGGGATCAGAGGGGGCTGCAAGTGACACGACACCCACAGAATAAAGCTCTTTGTTTCACTATTTTGCTCTGACACAGTAACGTGTTCCAGTGGCCTCACCAAACGTCCAGACCCAGAGGAGGGGAGGGTGTAAATCTCCTGGTTACACAACAAAGCCAAGCCTGGCAGGTGACAGGTGATTTATTCGGAATAATCCTGCTACAGCTGCACTTTCTGCTGGCAGGAACATGACAAACATGACAGAGAGATGAGAAATGAATTATTTCAGCTTGGCTTTGAAGGACGCCACGGATCTGTTGGCTGTCTTTGGTTCCTAATGAGAATTGAGTGCTTTGTGATCCCTGCCTGTTGGTGAAGGGCCAACGATTTGGAGATTCAGAGACTGAACCATGACGAGATCAACGAGGATAAGGGCACTCAAGAGCAAGTGCCACGTGCCCAAGGAAGCAGGGGCAAACCTGTCACTCTGCTGTCTGCACAGAATGCAACAGCAGGGCTGGGGCTGGACCAGTTACCCACTGAAGATGGTTTTTTTCAAGCTACATACCCATAAAAACACAGAAACAACCAACTTGAGCCTCCAGGGTTTCCAGGGACACCTGGCCCAGGTCCAGTCACGGCTCCGTGTGCTGTGCCTGCTGCTGCCTCCCATCATGGAGAACCCCCTGGAATCAGGGACTTCATATTTTGGGGTCTGCAGGTGGCAGAGACTTTCCAGGAGCTCCCAGCTCGATGGACTTTAATGGATACGGCACCAGGAAAAATGGCATTTTTAGGTAATTAACAGCTTAGCTCCAGAGTAACGAGGGAAGCGAACGGGGCACAGGGTGAGCAGTAAGAACCTCCCAAATTCTCCTGCTGCCGTGCCCTGACACGTCAGCTCCTCTCCCTTCCTCTCATCTCACACCCAAGAAATGGAGACTGGGCCAGAGTCACAGAAACGGCACCGAGGGCCAGCTCTGGGGATTTTGTTGTTGTTGTTGTTGTTGTTGAATTCATTTTCTCCTCATCACCGAGGTGACCCCATTCCCAATCCCTCACCCGTGACTTCCAGAGGGTTTTTACAGCAGGAGATTCCCAGGCGCTGGGTGTGAGATGTGTGAAGAGCTGGAAGGGCACTCAAACCTCGGGGTTAATTGGTGCCCTCCATCACCCCTGGCCTCTGCCTGGGCTTGGGCTCCACTGGCAGCTCTCAAAGCCCCACAATTAACAGAGCCAAACACTTTTTTTTCCCCTCCTAATTAAGCATTTTCTGGGACAGATCAAACAGGGTTGGGGCCATGTTGCCCTGGTTTTTGCTAAAGCCTTCTGTTTTTAACCTTGGAGTCAGATTCTTTCTCACAGTTTCATGTCAATAATGGCCAGTGTTTACTTAACGGGATTTTCTGTTTTTCATTCCTTTTGTGATAAGAGAACTTTGATGAGCATCTTTCTTCTCCAGTGGGATTGAGAAGGAAGTGACATGTCCTCCAATCCCTTGTGGAGTTGGGAATTGGATAAGAATGTGAGATATGTCAATAATAAAGGCTTTCCCCTCCTTTCTGCTGAACCTGGCAGGTGTGAGAGCCTCTTTACTGTGTTTTCCCAGACACAGGGCCAGGGTTGTGTCATCTTCAGCCTCCAGAAGACTCAGGACAAAAGCTGGGCTGCCAAGAGCTCCTGAACCACCCAAGGATTCCCCACTTCCTCCTCAGGCTCGAGATCTCCACTGGCACAAATGCTGGCCCCAGGACTGTAAAACCTGCCCAACAAATCCCTACTTATCAGGAGGGATTAGTCATGTGTGTATCAGTTTTTGGTTTCTTTAAGTCACAGAAATAGATTTGTTAAATAGGCAGTGATCAAGTGGCTGAGATTCCCACCACATCCTGCTCCAGGGAGGCCTCAGCACCCGGAGAGGAGAGGTTTTGGTAACAAAATCTCCATTCTGAAGGCCAAATTACAAGTTCTGCTGGCCTCCCTCCCTCCAGCACGTGGCTCAGACAGAACACAATGATCTCTGGGGTGCAAAACCCAATCTCAAACCAGGCAACGAGCCCAGCCTGAGGTGAATAAACAACCAAACCCAGCCTGAGAGCAGCTGGAGAGCAGGAGCTGGGCATGGTTCGGGCTGGAGGAGCCTGGAAGGTGCCACAGGACAACTTCAGTGCCCAAAGGGCGCTGCTGGCATTTCCCCATGGAGCTGATGGGCAATAAATGCACTTTGAGCTTTCAGTCTTTATCAGTTTTTTTTTGGCAGCAAACCAGGCCCAGTCAATTCCAGTAGGCCCAGTCAGGACTCCCAGTCATACCCAGTCACTGGCCCAAGTCAGAACCACTCACATCAGTTTTTAGTGGTAATAAATCCACTTTGAGCTTTCACTCTTGATCAATTTTTTTTTGGCAGCAAACCAGGCCCAGTCAATTCCAGTAGGCCCAGTCAGGACTCCCTCAGTCACTGGCCCAAGCCAGAACCACTCAGATCAGTTTTTAGAGGCTGAAGATCTCAGCACAGCACCAACAATTATTCCAGGTAAGCCCCACGATCATGATGAGACATTCAGCCACGTCCTGCAGGTTATAATTATATTTAATTATCCCCCCCACAGCCAGCAGAGCTGCTCAGGAGCTCTGCACCAAGGGAAACAATTGCACCCAAAGGATGGGATTTCGGATACTCTGGTAAAATAAAGCTTTCAAATTACAAAAATCCTGATGTTTCTCCAACAAGGATGGCTGAAGGACACGGAGCAACACTGCAGGTCAGATCTTTTTGGGAATATTTCCAGAATGGTCCAACAGAAGACAAGAACTACAGACCAAATCCATGCCCTCCACATTGCCATGATGAGTTTGGGAAACACAAATGGAACAGAACAATCCAGAGCTGGCACATGGGATCCCAGTGCTCCATTCCACAGATCCCTTCATGTCACAGCTCCCCAAAATCCTGATTCCAGCCCAAACGAGGACCTACCTTGGGTCTGGGGAACGTACGGAGCCAGCAGCTTTGCTCTCTTCTTCTCATACCCCTTCTGTGTGATGTCCCCTAAAAACAAGCAAAGAAAACTCATTTATTCACGTCGGAATTTTTCAGTTTGAGGTCTGTTTGCTTTTTTTCCAGTGCCATGAAGGTTTCACCTGAACAGAGCTGAAGAAAACCTGAAACTCAATAAATCCAAGTCCATTAGGGTTTCAAAGCTCCATTTCACAGAACTTCTGCAGTTTCCCTTGGGATCAAAGACCTACACCATCCCCTATTTAAATGCAATAACTTGGATCACAGCAGCTATCTAAACGGAATATCAAAGCACTCAAAACCTAAAAAGGGAAACTGGGAGTGCAGGAAAATATTCTGCAACCACAAAACAGCCCAGGTGAGCAAAGTGGGATAATCCCCAACCAATTCCCAACCAACAGGGCCAAGGGGAAGTGCAAATTCAGAGCCTCATCTTCAACTGATCAAACAGCAAACAGAGTCCACTCCAGCAGAGCCTCAGGGGTCTCCAAAAACTGAGACAAGGATGGATGGTCAACTTCCAGCAGGCACAGCCCATGATCCGGGTGGGCCAGGGCCTCACCACCCTCACAGGGAGGAATTTCTTCCATATTTGTAACTTAAACTTCCCCTCCTTCAGTCTGAAGCCATTCCCCCTGTCCTGCCACCACAGTTCCTGATGAATTGTCCCTTTCCAGCTTCCCTGGAGCCCTTTCAGACCCTGGAAGTGCCGTGAAGCCTCCACAAAAACTTCACTGAGCATCCCCAGCTCTGCCAGCCTGGCTCCATAGGGGAGCTGGTAAAGGACACAATAAATGAAACTCTCACATCTGCCAGGTTCAGCAGAAAGAGGGGAAAAAAGAGCTTTATTTACATTTCTCCTACTTTAGAGGGTTCTCAACTCCACCAGGGATTGGAGGACATGGCACTTCCTCCTCAATCCCACTGGAGAAAAAGGATGCTCGTCAAACTTTCTCTTATCACAAAAGGAATGAGAAACAGAAAATCCAGTTAAATAAACATTGGCCATTGTTTCCATGAAAGTGTGTGAAAATCTGACTCCAAATACGTAAATTATCAGAAGGCTGAGAAAAACCAGGTGACAGAGGTGCTCCAGCCCCTTCTTCAGCTTCGTGGCCTCCTCTGGACTTGCTCCAGCAGTTCCACATCCTTCTTCTGCTGGGGCCCCAGGACTGGACAGAGGACTCCAGGTGGGCTGGCACAAGGGCAGAGCAGACAGGGAGAATCCCCTCTGGGCTGATTATTATTGGAGTGATTACCCCCGAGATCAGAACAAGCATTTGTCAACTTTTCCCTCTTCTAAAAAACTAATCTGTCTGATCCTGGAGAGGCACCATCTGGCTGCTGTCTTTTGTTTGAATTTCTCCCATTACACCAGAACCACAAGAAAGACTGGAACCTTGGAGGGATTCAAACAAACAGCCCTGCAGGGTTTCAAACCTCTCTGCAGCCTGCCCAGCACTCAGAACCTCCCATCTCCCAGAGGTGGGGAGAGATCAAACACCCAGCACCCAGAAAACTCAATCTCCAGCTGAAATCAAGCCACAGTTATGTTGCCCTGGTTTTTGCTAAGCCTTCTGTTTTTAACCTTGGAGTCAGATTCTTTCTCACAGTTCCATGTAAACAATGGCCAATGTTTACTTAACGGGATTTTCTGTTTTCCATTCCTTTTGTAATATGAGAGCTTTGATGAGCATCTTTCTTCTCCAGTGGGATTGAGAAGGAAGTGACATGTCCTCCAATCCC
>VYXC01007723.1:0-88520 GCA_013397175.1 Platysteira castanea
GGGAAGGGAAGGGAAGGGCACTTAGAATAGCAGACAATGAGTTATTAATATATTGTTATATTTTATTGAATTCTAAACAAACTGAAGTTATAAATGTGTTCTTTTCCACTTCAATGAAACAAATGAAGCACTTAAATAGAACTACATTAGGCTGGGAAGCACACATACCCAATACATGCTTTCTCTGAGCTCTCACCTCTATGGTGAGCTTAACATGAAAATACCATACTCATTCTGAAACAAAGTTTCGCAGAGTT
This sequence comes from Platysteira castanea, assembly GCA_013397175.1. Taxonomy (NCBI): domain Eukaryota; kingdom Metazoa; phylum Chordata; class Aves; order Passeriformes; genus Platysteira; species Platysteira castanea. The sequence goes on from VYXC01007723.1 coordinate 258, forward strand.
TGTCATATGACTCAAATAGTAAATTTCTACCATTTTGGAGTTTAGGGACTTTTTATAATTTTAAATAAAATTAATTAGAAAACTTAGCTATGCCATTAGACTGTCCTTGTTTGTCATGTTTCTCATTAGTGCTTTGTTTCCTCCCCCTTTCTTGTTTAGCCCATTGTTACTTCCTTTTTTATAGTTGTATATGCTGTTAGGTAACACCTTGTCACTGTATGCGTAATGCTTTGTGTTGCTGCACATCATAGTCTTGACCTAATAGAGGTTCTCCTTTCTTTACTCAAAGGGATTTCTGCATTTAGCATTTGACAGTTTTATGATAAACTATTTCTATGGATTGTGTTAGGCCTTTGGCCATCCTTCACTGCCTGATCCCAAGAGACACAGAAATCTGTGCATCTTATAGATCTTGCTTTTGCTTTTTTTTTTGGTCTTCTGAACTGAGGAGGACGTTCCAAAGTTTTCTGTTTGGGCCTACTTGTCAAGTTGATTTCCAGTGAAACCAGGATATAAGCTGCTCAAAATCTTTTGATTTTTTTTCCCCTTTCCTTCTGAACACCTAAGAAACTCATGTTAAATTTTCTTAAAATCAAAACAGATCTACCTAGATGCCAGCCAATAGACATGATGGAAATGGATAAATAGGTAAGACAGGAACACTGGACTGCAACTTTTTATATATATATTTTAAACAATAAAAAGTAAACTTTTCTGACCAAGTTTTTTAACCAAAATAAATTATGAAAAATTGCATTAGATATTATGCTATCTTATTTTAAGCAAAAAATCTATAGGGGAGATGAGATTCTATGTATATATTGATGTTTCTCACCTTAGTTCTCATGCTGACAATAGCTGCACAAATATAGATCAATCCAACCAACAGTTAGTTGAATTCGGTAAAATTAAGGTAATTAAAGCAGCTAAATCATGACAGAAGAATCCAGCAGTCATTAAACATTGTTATGCATTGTTTCTTTGTGGGCTTGTTTGGTTTTTTTCATGTATAGACAATGCAAGGGAAGAGAATAATGAGAAAAACTGAAATCAACACATACATGAAAAAAAAAATTATGATTGATCTAACTATCTACCATGGCTAGAGTGGAAGGCATAAGTAAAACCTTCTCAATAACATACAAATAGTCAACATAAATTTTTTCTTTCACATCTTCTAAGCGTAATCATTAAGGTCTATTTCATTGTCATAGCCAGCTTTTAAAACAAAGGCGTATCTTCCATCTCTGGTTCTGTCATTGCACCTTTATGTTTCTGGAAAAAGTAGTCCATGCACTTCTGTCAGACAAACTCTTGCTTCACTATATAGAGCTGAAACACCTCAGTGAAAATGACACAGTATTCATTAAGTTTCCCCTTATGCATTCAGTGGTCTTCTTTTATTCTAAGTGGAGAAGCCTAGAAGGCAGACTATCAATCTGCTGTAGAGAAAGCATCCCTTTCTGATCACAAGGCTATCTAGCCAGTCTCCCATGGGAGCTCAAGAGCTCACTCATTCTAATTTTCTACTGATTAAAAAATCAGATTTATTTGTACTTTCTTATCCACAGGTTTGGCAAGCTCAAACCATTTTTTCACTTTTGCCTCTGTCAAGTCCATTTCTGTAACTTGTTGTATTTTCAAGGCAATGGTTACAATTATGACAGAGTGCCTCTAAATGATCAAAGAAGAGCCAATTTTCTTTGAACTCAATAAACATGAATGAACATCAGAATTATGAGAAAATATAAAAGTTGGACAGGAGAACATTATTTTTTAAAAAATTAGCCTGGTCAAAATCTCTAAATATTATTTAAAGAGAGAACATAAAAAAATGCTACAATTTATAATATAGAACCCAAGGCTCATAGCATAGCTTTAGCTTTATATTTGCTTGATTTCCATACATGGCTTTACACAAAATTAGCAAACGTTTTTCTACAGTATCTCAAAATACTTTGAGCTCTATCTGACATCTATTAACCCTCTTTCAATTCCAGTATCAGCTAATTATGTGTCATAGGATATAAGGGAGAATGCAAATTTTCTATTGAAGTTTATTGATTTTTGCCTTTTCTGGATTAATCCCTAGATTAATAAATCTGATAAACTGGTAACATCATTTGGTAAAACCTTTTCTAGTCTCTCCTGTTTATTTATTTTAGAATATATTGTTGTAAAAAGGATAGGTGAAAAAGAAAATTGGTTTCAATTACCTAAAGAAAGAGGTATAAAGATTACCCTGACCTTCAGGGTCAAGAAGGAGGCACTACAGGATTACACCTCCAAACTCAGAAATAAATGAGCAATAATCTTCGCATGCTGGTGCACTAAGAGGTCCCCTTTCCAGGGGCTATTACTAGAGGGCAGAAAAACATTTCACCAAGGTAGAGACCGACAACCTGAAAGGAAAGAAAAAAACCAAAAAGAAAGACTAGGCAGATGGTATCTGTTTTGAATCCTTATAAATTCACAGTAAGCTTTCAGGTCTTCAAGAGGATTTTGAGGCAGTGAAAATATCTTGTGAAACCATTTGTCTTGCTCTTTAGCAGTGCAAAGCACCCACATCACAGATTTGTGGACTGAGGGGGATAGGAAGGTTGTCACAGCAGTCAACAACTTCAACTCTTTCAAAACTTAGGGCACCAGATTAATTTTTTTTCAGACCTAAAATTTTTTCTTAGGATTTATTGAAAGAGATTTTATGCCACTTCAATAATCTCTTTATGAACAGGAAGGCACTGCCTTTTAGACTTAAGGGAAATGTTGTCAGGAGGAACAAGGATCTCTGATTACATCTACTGAACCAGAGAAAGGTGCCCATCCAGGTAACTATGACCTGCTGACAGAAAGAGAAGGGACGTGCACTTATGAGGGACACATGCTATGCTGAAGAAGAAATGCAGTGCCAGAAGTTATGAGGCTGCTTACTGATCAAAGCTATGAAGAAAATGGTGCCTAGTGCCAGTAGATTTTTTTATTTCATTCCCATAGTATAGCAGAATTGGGAAAGTCTAAATTTGTTTCACTGATGGGATGCTGAAGGAACCTTCTGGTGAGAAAACCCATCTGCCGAATTGCACCAGGACTGCAAATTTAGGGTGAACTTAATTCAGCCAGGAGTCATTGTAAAGAAATTCCATTCCCCTTGTGGAATTCTTGTGTTTTCCATTCAACAGTCTTTGCAATTCTCAAGACCTTGAACAATCCCTAAGGAAAGACCAATTTTGCCTTTTATATATACTATATACACTCAGCCTCTGAGAGAGTACTGAGAAAGTACATTTTGTATAAAACCCCAGCTATATGCAAAGATAACAGCATATGAGAAATTCTTTTTTTGGAAATTATATAGACATATATATTTAATTGTCTTGCAAGAGTTAATAATTAAGTAATTGAGGTCTACTTCTTCTTTGCTTTTGGCTCAAACAGAGCCTTCCTTAGTTCATGATGAGTTTTCTATTCAGTTAATTCTGCATACTTGGTGGTGACAAATTGCACTTGAAATCTACCATGAGATTATTTAGTTAAACATACCACACTTAAAATGTCCTAGGTGGAGTAATTACGAAGAAGAGCCAGGAATATACCCACAGGATAAACTGAACTTTTTACTTGCATCATAAAACGATCCTCCTTTCTGTGCCGCAGGCAAAAAGAATGCTAAGAAGTTAAGCTATTCTTTTGGTAGGGTTAGAGAAGACAGTGAAATCCTCCCTGAGGAGAATGAAGCAGCTTGAGTGGGTAACCGTTTATTGGTGAATTTTAGTAAGTCCAAACCACGAGTTAGAGAGAGGAGAGTTTTCAGGTTTTGGCTCATTCATTTTAATTTTGAAAGATATGGAAATTCATCAGCATTTGTTCATCAGAGAGACAGACTTCTGCAAGCTCAGAGAAGCTGGGCTTCACTATAGGAACATCTTTGGAATTTGTTTCCTGCATTTGTCAAACACAATTTTTCTTAACCACTATTGAATAAAATAGTCTAACTATATACTTCTGTTGTCATTGTCCTTGGATTTCTCTGGTCTCAAATGTCATTGTTGGCTATTGAACACTCTTATGGCCAGTCTTAGTATTCTTACAATTTTCGGCTTATTGCTGGACTTGTTGTAGGGAACAGCAAGAAAAAGGGAGGATGAGCTGGAAGTCAAGGGTGATGCCAGAAAAAGTGCCTTCAGCCAGTCCTGCAGAAGGAAGGCAGGGTGGACAAAAAAGGGGGCTTGGCACTGGGTTCATTAATATTCCCAGACATGCTGGGATGGAGAATCAGGCTCAGGGTTCACAGAGGACTGGAGATGAGACTGGAAAGAAGGCTATCATGCCTGTCCAATGTCCACCCAGAAGACAGGACTGAAGACCTGCACACCTCCAGAAGTGACTGCATCTGGTGCCACCCCCAAGGTGACACAAAGCCCCTGCACCAGAGCAGAGTTGGAGAGGAGTGGGGAGGGGGGCTCCCAGGGAAGAATGGACCCAGTCAGGGCCCATGGATTCCCCCAGGACTCTGGATTTACGACACTAGCCAGCAGAAAGTGCACACCTGACTTACTAAAAACATGTAATACCTGATGAATACATAACACCAGCTCTCTGAAGGGCCATTTCATAAACTCACAAACAAGCTCCAGCTCTTTCCTCTGACAACAGTTAGTTTTAGCAATCCATACTGGATAGTCTATTGCATTATGTATCTGAAAGACAGAATATTTCATCTACATGCAAGTGTTAAACTCTTTTCAGATGCTACCAGTGCTTCTCTCTTCTTAGTCTTTTCATTGCTGTACATGGGATTGGACAGTCTCAGAGAGGAGATACACCATTATCATTTTGAACAATTGTCTTATAATTTTTCTTACAGTTGATGATAATTTGAGAGAGATAATTTTTAGAGTAAGGCCATTGTTTGAGACATGCAGACTTTTGCAGTCATCTAACTGAGGAGGTTTAAGCAATTATTGATCAAAACTTTTTCCTGTGCTCCTGCAGGTACATTTTTTGCAGCAGTTATTACTGAGATGTATTCTTGAACCTCTGCAGATGACAGCAAAATTTGTACTAGCAATGACCAGGGTTAATTTCCAGTTTCCTTTTTTTTTGCTAGGATGTAAACTGATAACTGTCAGGGGTTGCTGCCAGTCTGAAAAAGCTCCTCCTGTTGAGGGAAAATGAGGAAAGGGACGGGTGGACAACTGGGGGAGGTAATAACTTTAACCAGGGCTGCTTGATCCCCCACTGTAAATGAGTCAATAGTTACAGCCTCTAATTTAAAGTCTTTAAGTTTCAAGAACAAATCCTCAAACTTGAAAAAAGTCAAGAAAACCCAAACAAACCCATTAAAGAACCAGTACAAAGTAAGTGAACAAGATAATTATCGGAAGAAAGGAATTCCTAGTGAATACTGGGTTAGATTTCCACATCATAGCATAGATCGCCATCACGATTTCCATTCGAAATGCAGGTTTTGAATCTCATGATTTTCAGTTTTGTGACTAAGAGAAGATTGGAGTTAACAGTTCTGGTTTTATTTCACTTTTTTTGTTACTGCTAAGGTTGCATTTATTGGATTATTTGTTTTGATTTCCCCTCCTTTTATTTTTCTATATTTTAAACTGCCCAGAAATGCTGAATAATGTTTGTGCCATGTGATATCTGAGCTAAGGAGCGTGTTGCAGTCAGTACCTGTGAACTCTTCATTGCCTGTAGCCTCAGGGCATTGTCTACTGACACTTACCTTATCCTCTGATAGAACTATTTGACTTAGCTAGGCTTATTTCACGTTTGCAGGGGATGATACTAAATTTATCATTTCCTAGGAAATCTGTTCTTGGAGACATGTGAGTAGATCCTTTGGGAATATCTCTTCTGTTGTTGTACTAAAAGAGAGACCATTAAATTGCTTTCTATGTATTTTGTTACTACCACAAATCTGGAAGTCTATACTTGTATATAAATTGACAAAAAATGTCTCCAGCTGTTGCAAGGCAAACTCTATTGAGTCAGCTCAGTCAGATCACACTGACTGCACAACTTTTGATGCAATGAATCAGAGAATTGGTATAGCTGTGCCAACTCCCTGTTACTTTTGGCCATGCTGTTGTTTGACACTTTAGAGAAATGTGCAAAAAAAAAATCCATAAACCACCTGGCCAATTGTTCAAGTTACATATCTTGATTATAAAAGTTATGGATGAAGAAGCAGAAGTCAGGAAAACTGATGATCTTTTTTCAGTCGAGTGCTCAGTTAGACACCTTGTATTTAACAGAACATGAAGAAGCCCTTTTGTTTCTCAGTTTTTTTCTAAATGATCATATTTTATGAAGCATGCACATACTAATCCACAGACACAGACAACTGCACTATTAAGATGCATTAAATTCATTGATTTGTCTTTTTCTTTCTGTTTCTTATCAGTCATTAATGATGCACAATGACTTGTCTCCCATTTTTTTCATGTTTTCATCTATATTCTTCATATTTTATCTTGAACAAAGGGTAGTCTTGTGTCATGAAGGCTCATCAAAGTCATAATTGCACTTCATTTATCTGCATTGAACTGTCTGTCATCCGTTAGCATTTTGAATGCTCTGTACATCTTTCTGCACTTGTTTGCATTCTTCCTCATTTATGTCTCCTGGACCATCCATTACTTCTTGCTAGCTGCTTTCTGCTTTTAATTTTTTTTTAATTATCAAGTGTGTTTGTAACCTTCTAGCAGTTTCAATCCAGAAATATTGGTATTTTTTTTTCCACATTTAGCAAGAGTTTATACTCAACACTACTATTTATCTAAAAGACTAATGTGCCCCAGCAAGGCAGAATAAATCTCAGTATTGAGGATCTGTTATACACCACAACAGCCTACACACCCTTTCCTAATCTATCTTTTATGCTCTGGACATTATCCTTGACATAGCCTAAAACTCAAAAGCACTCCAAATTCCTTATTGTAAGTAATTTCTATAAAATTGTCAGCTGATAATTATTAGATTGGTGACCAGAAGGGGATAAGGACTGTTATTGATGATTTTCATTCCTTCTTGGTTTTATCATGCATCATGTTTTATTTTTAGTTAATTAAAATATTGCCTTATTTTTTTCTTATCATCCAACTGCTTATGCTTGTCTTTTTCCTCCTAGGTACCTGTCTCATCATCTTTACTACATCTTATTTTAAAAGACCTGGGTTACAAAGGGTGCTTTACAAATCAGATAAAGAACTCAAATTTCAGAAGGCTGAAAGAATTTGGAAGAAGTAAATGTGGAAACATTGGGCTATACAGATACTGTGTTCCTTATCTGTAAAATGGGACAAATGAGCATCCTTTCCTTCACTAGGAAATCCTTCCTATGAGTAGGTGAAGGTTTTCAGGCAGAAGGTTACTGCAGAAGGACAAAATAGTATATACTTTATGTTTCAGATTCTTAACTGATGTACATTGGTACAATGGAATCAATGAAACTGTGGTGTTTTATATGAAAGGAAAACAGATGTGGATGGGTTTGTTTATTTGTTTTTGCATTTAGCAGAGAGTCAGGCAGATTAACAGTTGTATCATTGCCTCCTGTAGGTGGGTTTCAGAGGCCTAGGTACTTTATTTACTTGAGCTCAGATAAATAAGACACTATTTAGTGTTTGGTAATTCTTTAGATTAGAAATAATATCAGATTACAAGAAATCTGCTGAAACTCAGTTTACGTTAATATAACTCTGTAATTAATTTTTCTACTTTCACTAAAATTGAAATTCCTGATAGTGTGTTCAAAGTATTAAATACCATTAAAAAGAGTAGAAGTCAGGTCAAAAGGGACAAATACGTCACCAGTCTTCTTATCTTTTCATATGTTGTTTTAATTTCAATTAATTTTATAAATACTAGAAATACTTTGTATCTTTATACCCACTGTACTATGAAATTAGACAAACCAATCTTTAACAGGTGTTATATTTTTAAAGTAGCAATGGAATCATCTGAGGGGTCTATGCTAGAGTATGCCTAATTTGATTTTTAAATGTTTTTATTAAGTTAGTAAGTTTTAACTGAGAAAGAACATATAGCTTGGAAACATAACCAGATAATCCATTATGATGGCTAATTATCTCCAATGCCAATTATACATTTGAGTTTGTCTATCTTGAATTTTCAGCTATTGTACCCTACTACAGATTATGACATATGAATCTTCTCATCACAAACAAAACGGATTCGTCTCCTTAACTTCCTTAAGTAACAAAACCTTTTTTCCTCTTTTCCACTCTTTTGTTGGTTACCAGTTCCTTGTCAACTACAGCATCACCCACCCACACATCCCAGCTGCCACTCTCTCATTTTCCATCCAGAACAGCAGACTACATCACCTATTATCAATGCTGCCACTCATTCAAGAAACAATCAAGAAATAGATACTTATCCAAGGCTCCTGGCAGCCACCCCTGTTTGAAAGATTGAGGAATTCTATTTCTGGTCTATTTCCTAATCTTCATTAGCATAGAGTATAACATGGCTCTGGAAAAAACTTCTGAACTTCAACTAGAAACACCTAGTAACACAATGTGACTAGAACAAGTTTGTAGTTTTGCCTGGGCAGCTGGTGAAAAACCTAACTCCAACTGCAGCAGCTAGAAGGAACTCCATTTTTCTGGCCCTCAGGGCCACAGGTGAGACTTTATCTCTGACTTCCCATGGTCTCAGTTTCTCTGGTGTTCTGTGGAAAATTCTGTCATTTTTCTGTTCATCTTGCTTTTTCCTGCCACATAATTTGTGCTGATAAATGCTATAGCACACTCAGGCCTACTGACTGTTTCTTCTTTGTTGGTGTTTAATCCCCTTTGCTACCTTACAACTCCTTTCTGCCAATAGATTGGCTGTTTCACTGCTGCCACTGTGTCATTGACATTGCTGTTTTATACATCTATGTTGAAGTGTGCTGTGGATTAACTATTTCTTAGTATTACTTCGTAACTTTGACTTATTTATTGCTTGAAAGGACATAACTCTTCTCATGTTGCTTGCTTTTTCTCTTCTTGTACTCCTCTTCCCTCCTTCTTTCCCCTACCCTTTCATTTCTTAACCTCCTTTTATCTTAGCACAGAATCTCAAGCCCTAAATCACAAAGTGCACTGTAATAAGCACAAGTGGCTGTGCTGTTATAACTTACAAAAGAAAATGAAAAAGGGTCAGGGAGAATGCCCCCATTAATCTCTGCTCTTGCATTTTATACAGCTGTTTCTGCCCCTTTAGGACAGATAGCAAAAGATGCCAACTTTCAACTTCATCCCAACCTGCCTATAGGGAAAGACAATAGGAAGTGGAAGATGAAATGGCCGTACCCCATAGACATCATCTAGAAATAACATATTCATGGGGTTTTTTCCCTTTTTCCTCCCCAAAAGCTATATCTTTTAAAATTTTCTCCTCCTGTGTTATTATGATCTTTTTTTCATATCTAAACACAGCACGTGGTATACCAGGGACAACTGCAATCTTCATTGTCAGGTCTGCTTAGCAATGGCAGGTGAAACCAAAAACTCTGTTCCAGTTTGAATATCTGACAGCATCATTTAGAACTACTGTCTGCTTAGCTGGTTATTGCTACAGCCTCTCCACCTAGCAGCAACTGCTCAAATTCAGTGGTTTCTGGCTTTCCTACTCCTGCCACACAACTGCTGGGGAAATTTATGAGAGCAACAGGCCTGAGAGAGCTGTAAGCTAAAGAGGTATGGAGGCAGAGGGTGACTGGTTATATTTTGGATCTTGTGGCACAATTCCTGATCGAGAAGAGGGTCTACTCCTCTACGTAGTGGCCACCGAAAGTCTTCTTCATGAGTTAAACTGAGGTGAGAGAATTTTTAACTGGAATGGGTCCAGCAGTGTTTTAGGCCACATATCCCAAGTCCTTTCCCATATTTTGGTAAATAGTTGGTTTCTGCTGTCTCTGAAACTCAGTAGATACCTTCCGGTCATCCTCCAAAGCACAAAAGCATTTTGGAAAAAAAGAAGGCTGTGACTAGTTTTACGTTTTGGGAATGCAGTGGCTGTATTTTGGTCATGTGTTGAGGAAGGATTATGATGGCCCTCTAAAGTTAATCAACTCCCACTTCTTTCATCCACGCAATTCCTCTGCCTTATATTTTCTTGTATTTTCTACATCTGTGACCCCTCACTTCTCATCAGCTCCTCCCTCCAGAGGGAAAGAGTGACAAGATGGTTCATAGCACCATACATGATTTGAAAGATAGTTACCAAAAGAACTCCCTAAAGAAAAAGATGCAGGAAACACTATAATTTACATTATTTGTGCAGCCTTCAGTGGAAGTGTGAGAAGAAGGCTGAAAGGAAAATAAAAGTTATGAAAACTGAAAACATGAGGTAGGGATGGAATACAGTGGATATCTGAATGCTGTTTCCTATTAATTTAGATTCAGTGTGTTAACCAGCAGCCTGCCACTTCCTTATTTTTTATTTTCACTTGGATGTATTTCTCAAACTACCAAAATTCAGGGCAAACCGGTCACTTTTCAGTGTTAAACACAAGTTAAGATTTTTTGTTTCATTACCTTTTCCAATGCAGTATTTTGTGAAAATAATTTTTCTTTAGTTCTTTCTAACATAGGCAGAGATCTTCATATATACAGTGTATAGTGTACAAATGCAATGCATACACAAATAAATATATTTACATAGCCAGGGATTTGCCTGTACGGATACAATCTTTAAGCCAAATTCAACATTTATACAACTTGCCTCTCTGTATGATCCTAGTGTGTTTGGATTAAACAAGTCTGCAGTTTTCTAATTGTCATGGTTTAACCCCAGCTGCCAACTAAGCAAAACTGGCACACTAATAAAAGATCTGTCTCTTCCTTCCAACCCTACACAGACCATACATCTGGGAGATGATTTTGGAAGTGTGAAGAAGACAAAACATCACTTCCTGGCATGTGTTCTACTCCAGATGAACATGTTAGCACACCCTTTTCGATTGCTTACCTGGTGCTCGTGCTCTGTGAAGGGATCCCATCACCACAGGACTGTTTGCCACTCAGGGTAGTGGAAATTGTCAAATTGTATGTCAGCCTTTTACAAATCCCAAACCCAACTGGGCAGTAATGAAAAAGCAATGTTTTCTTTTAAGCTAGGATGAATCACAGAGCATCTACTCTGGATGTCTTGTTCAGTGGCTAATCATTGAATGCTGGGTGGGAAAGGGGTTGTCTGGTATTATCAGGACAGAAATTCTTCCTCTCCTGTCTTCTTAAAAGAATATGATTAGCTGGAGGCAAATCCTCACGGACTCCAGTTTTTCAAAAGAATCTGTATAAATCACAAGTCATCATGGCTGGCAGTAGGTGTCTTGCTATGTTGAAACCTCAAAAACTTTGTTTTCTTACAGGGTCTGAACTCTCAACTCATAAAAATGACATCAGTTTGTCTGCTTGCTTTTGCCATGTTTTGCTTCTGCCTTAAGAGCAGTAGTTATTTTCAGAACTACTGGTGATAACATCTCTTTAAAATTTGGAAAAGCCTTACAACTGATGTTGCAAAGCTTTGATGTTTTCTCAGGAATGGTCCTGTACCCTTCTATTCTGGATTTCTAAGGAAGCAGTTGTTCTCACTGATGTAGTCCTCAGTTTCGGTTATACCTGTTGCAAAGTAGATGGCAGATGTTCTGCATCCTCCACATCTCACCAAAGGGTTTACATTGACAGCAACTGTTTTATTTTTTAGATCTCATGAAAACATGCGGATGAGTTTTGGCACTGGTAAGAGAAAAGCTGAATGATGAGCAAGTTGCTGCAGTGATCTCAGCAGATCCAGTGATGAATTGTGTGCCTGCTGGATATTTCTGGAGGTCTGTAGCAATATCCAGGTTTACCATTGCTTTTCATATGTATGACGCCGCCCGCAAGCCGCCCAGGGCTGCACAGCGTCTATCTGCAGGATGTGTCCTTTAGAGCAGGACTTGGCTGCAGCAGGCGATGCCGGCTCCCCTGCTAGGAGCAAGCTGCAAGCCGATTGCAAAGGCGCACACTGGCAGAGGCAAAGGACGGGAGAGAGACTCTCTGCGTGGTTTCTAGCCCTTTACTGCAGCTGAAATAGAAGAGCACAAAAGCAAAGAACAAGGCTGTGCAGGAGCTTTTGTGTGGGGATGGAAGGGGGGAGGCGGGGGTAAAGGGTAACAACCAATAGGGTTCGGTTAACTGGGAGGTGATAAAGAGGAAATATCCAACAGAGATAACTCAGGGGAGGGTTCAGCATACAACAACCAATGAGGTACCAAACAGCTCAGAACTTCCAGAGTATTTGAATATGCAATGAGAGAGATGAATAAACATAAGGCTATGAATAAAATAGGGAGGGGAAATCTCGAACCAATAACTGAACAATATGAAAATTAATTCCCCGGGGGATCTTGGGGACTCCCCACGACCCTTAGATTTGGATGCCTTGGGTGCTGGACCATGAGGTTTCAGGTTGAGTGGATGCTATGGTTGTGGTCACATGCATCACAACATATGTATACTGGACCTATATCTGAAAAGTAAACAGAATTCCAATAGCTGTTAAGTACATAATGAACAAATAGAAAAATATAATTATGTGGTTGTATATATATTTACAGAATGTACAGTAGTTCCAGAGAAAGTTTTCTGGCCTATTGGGTGAATAAAATGCATTTCTTAAGGCATTCTAGTAACACTTTCATAGTATTAAGGAGTAAATGAGATAATTACTATTAAGGACATTTAAATGAGTTTCTTGTGTATATTTACGTGCAAGACCGTGCTGCTAGATAGGAATTTTCAGCAATTACTACCTAAACTCTTAAATAGTGTCCCCTTTAATTCTAATGGAAAAGAAATGGGCTGAAGAGTCATAAGTAAGGCTTTAATTTAATTTGCTTACTTATCTAAAGATAAACAAAATTTTAATGTAACTCACACTTATTTTGCAACAAAACTAGAGAGAAAGAGGTATATTTAATGTGAATTCACTGAACCAGATCTCTTGAGACCAGAGATCACAAATATTTGTGAAATATGTTTCTGATGGACAGACATTAAGAAGTGCATGGCCAATATGTACAGGTTGGCTGGCACAAATACCTTTGATATGGTCATTCCCAAATGTGCTGTGACTGGAGTAGTTTATTTTCCTTGGCGGCAAATAAACATGAAAAAGAAGATTTTATTCAGAATGATGTGTATCAACTCTAGTAGTATCTTGCACAAGGGCCAGAGAGAAATATGGGCATTCAGAACAAAGTCCTTAATAAGACAACTTGACACCCAGAATATCTCTTCTTTTCCAGAGGTTTTCTTTTACCTGTTACTACAGTCCTGTTTTACTCTAGTTCAACACATTGCTAAAATTAGGGTCAACTTATTATCAGAAGAACTTTATCCTGTCAGAACTTGAAAACTTCCAAGGATGTAGTCTGTAGACTTTGCAATCTATTTAATCTTGACTTCTTTCACTGGGGAAAAGTTTTTCCCTATATTATGAGAAGTCAAGGTGGTCAGGTGAAGCCCATGGTGACCTGAAAAAGAGAACCATCACTACAGTTTTAAAATAATGTAAAAAGGAAGACCCAGGGAACAACAAACTGGTGAGCCTCACATCTGTACCTGGGAGACTGGTGATGTGTGGTGTCCCTCAGGGCTCATCTTGGGTCCAGTGCTCTGTAATATCTTTATGAATAACACAGACAGTGAGATTGAGAGCACCCTCAGCAAGTTTGCAGATGACAAGAAACTGAGTGGTGTGGGTGATAGAAGAGAAAGAGGGAAAACCATCCATAGGGACCTGGACAAAACTTGAGAAGTGGGCTCACAAGAAAATATTGAGGTTCAACAAGTTCCAATGCAGGGTGCTGCACCTAAGTCGGGGCAATCCCAGACATGAGCATAACCTGGGAGAAGAAGTTATGGAGAGCAGTCTGAGAAGAAGGACTTGGGGTTTCTGGTGGCCATGAGCCCACAGTGTGTGCTCACAGCCCCAAAAAGCAACCATATCCTGGGCTGCAAAAGAGGAGCGGCTAGTAGGTTGGAGGAAATGATTCTTCTCCTCTATTCTGCTCTCATGAGACCCCACCTGCAGTGCTGCATCCATCTCCAGGGTCCTCAGCACAGAAAACACATGGACCTTTTGGAGCAGGTCCAGAGAGTGCCACACATTTGTTCAGAGGGATGGAGCATCCCTCCTATGAAGACAGGCTGAGACAGCTGGGGTAGTTCTACCTGGAGAAAAGAAGGCTCTGGGGAAAATGTGATGTGGCCTATAGGTACTTAAAGGGTGCTTATGAAATAGAGGGGGTAGTAATAGGACAAAGGGAAATGGTTTTAAACAAAAAAAGGATAGATTTAGGTTAGATGTTTAGAAGAAATTCTTTACTATGAGGGTGGTGAGGTACTGAAGCAGGTTGTGTTGAGAAGTTGTGGATGCCCCATACCTGGCAGTGTTCAAGGACAGATTGGATGGGGGCCTGGGCAACCTGATATAGTAAGTAGCACTCCTGCTCACAGCAGCAGGGTTTGGAACTAGATTATATTTGGAGTCTCTTCCAAACAAAGCCATTCTGTGATCTGATGATTCTATGATGCTCTTTATCAATGTCTTTACTGTATGGAGTATGCTAAAACTGGACAAAGTAGTGTTGGAATGCTCGACTCTGCCTCCATCCCTCTAGGCCTGTTACATTCAGGCCTTAACACCAGAATTCATGCAGAGAACAAAGCAAACAAGTCACACAAGCTTAAGTTAGAGTGTAAATAAGTAGAAATACATTTTAAGTGCCTTAAGCAGTTACAAAAGTCCTTCAAACCTAGTTAGAGGCCTTAATCTCTCCCTTTCCAAAGTTTCTCCCTCAGCTAGACAAAACCAAAGACAAGCTGCCATAGTTTACCATTTCTGTAGAATAACAAGATAAAATTATTTGTGTAAATACTATGAAAGCTACAAACACTATCGTAAAACGAATTCTAGTGAGGATAGGTTAGAGTAGGTAGTTTGAAAAATCGAGTTAATTTCTCGTTGGGTAATTTAGAAATAAAGGTGCTTAGTTTTGTGGTGTGGCTCTCTCTTTAGCCCTCTCTCTTGCCTCTCTGCCGCTGCTGCTGCTGTTGCTTTGCTTGCTCGCTACCGCTTATCCTGTAAACAAGGCTCCTGCCGCTCCTGGGCCTTGCCCAGGGACTTTCATGGACTTTGCCAAAGAATAAACCTCTACTGCAAAGCACCTTCTGAGCCAGCCTTTTCATTAGCGAGTACATCTCGTTAAAGTAGCTTTAAAGTATTTTAAAGAGTGGCATGTAAATGAGAATAAGCAATTGCCTTGATTTCTTGAATGTGCTCTCCTCTTGTTCCTACAGCTCAGAATGCAGTTAGCCCTTTCTGTTGCAGGTGTATACTGATGGCTCATGCTCAGCTTGTTAACCACTGCAAACTCCAGGAATTTTCTAGCAGAACTGCCTGGAACTGATCCATCCCAGCCTGTAACACTGCAAGAGGCTCTGCTTCCCATGTATAGGACTTTACATTTGTCTTTCCTGAATTTGATAAGGCTCCTGTTGGCCCCATTCCTTCAGCAAGTCTGGGTCCCTCCACCCACACCCTGTATTGACTGTTCCTCCTCTCCTTGCTGTCACCTGAAAACTTGAAGAAAGGGTCTCATCACCTCCTTCAGGTTATTGTTAGAGACATTGAACAAGGCAGATATGTAATGCAACATTAGTGTTTCAAGAATTCAAGTAGTTCTTTGTGTCTTTCTGGTTCTGACACTCAAAAGTCTCCCTCCTAACTGTTCTTAACTCTGACCAGCTGAACCAAGGGTGAATTGCTGGGCTCTACACCACAAAATGTCGTTTATTTCACTGAAAATGTTGTCTGAATGAAGAGCAAAAGATTGTGTCATTCATAATACTGGGCATTCTTTCAACAAAGGGACTTCAAGAAAATCTCTCATTCAGCAAATGCATAAAAGAGAGTCTTTTGATTTTCATAGCTGTACAGCACAGTACTAGCAGGGTAAGCTTGGTGTATAATTATCATTGCTGAGAATGAATTGAAATAAAAGATCTTTGTGATGAAATATGTGCTCTAAAATGTGAGCGCTATATTCTATGGATTGTCATTATTTTGAAGTCTTAAAATAAATAAATGTTTCCAGAAGCAAACACAGGCAATTGAGATGCCATATTCTTTTTGTTTTCATAAGTGTCCCTTTGAATGCATAGAATCCAGCATTTAGGACTTGGCATCTAATTAACTTGTTATCAGGGAGGAAGTCACGGAGCAATGCCATTCCCCACTCTCGTAAGTACCAGAAACTGTTTTAAAACTGTGGAGGCAGAGCAGTAATAATAACAGCTTTCTCGGCTTAACTACTGTTTCCCTTCCAGCTCCACACCATACCGTAAAGAAACCCTCCCCCTAACTCAGGCAAAAAAAAAGAAGGCAACAGAAAACAAATCCTAAAAAACCCCTCCTTAGCAAGATATAACCCTCAGGATTTTTTCCATTATTAAAGTATATTGTTCTTTTATTCTGCTTTGAGAAACCTCATTCTTAGTACATTTTTAAGCTAATGGAGATGAGATTCTGGGGAAGATGAACCAGGGAGTTTGCATATTTTCTATAACTAGACCTCCAGGAGACCAATTAATTTTAACTGGAATGATGGAGGGACAGTTCTGTCATTCACCTTTTCAAAGTGCAGAACAGGCTTTGCTTGTATTGAGTAGGTTCATCAAATTTACATCACCATTTAATTAAATGTTTGTAGCAATAATCGACCACAGGAGTAAGTAATTTGATAATAAATAGATTCTACTCTTTCTAAATACTATTCTACTGACTCTGAGATGCTATTCATAGCCTCATAGCTTTGCCACAAATTTCATTAGCAATTTACTTAAGTGCATATTCCATTGTAGAATTGACAGTGAATCAGAATGAAGTTTAACATCAGAGATTTCAGAGCATGGTCCAAAACAGAAAATAACATGCCTTTCTCTTAAACTTTTCTTTTCAGGGACAGGTCAAAACTGAGATACGAAAAAAAAAAGAAAAACAAGCCAAACCCTGATTTATTTAGTGTCTTCATGTTTTTCTAATTTTTTTTACCTGCCTAAATAATTGCTTAAAGAATTTGGTGCGTATCTCAATTTGAATTCAATAGTGTTAAAAGTAAAAAGGCAAGACCTTTTTATTAGTTTTGATGAAATACAGTGATAACCTCGAGAAACCAAAATGGACACACATTTCATGTCCTCCCTCTTCCAAACTATCAATTTATTACTCTGCTTTTGTTTAAAACCTATGAGCTAAGTTCAGAGGTGATGCATAAAATGTGTAATTTAGAGTCCTTTATGCTCAGTTAGACACCTTAAGACCTACTTACACTCACTTACTAGAGTATAAGTCAGTGAAATGGAGTGTAAATTGATGTGATTTACATGTGGAGGAGCTGGCAGAGTGAGAAGGTATTACCTATAGGAGGGAATAGACTTTGTGCGAGCACTTTCTAATGCTCAGCTGGTTTTCTTGCTACTCCTTTGTACCCCTGAGTAAAGATGTCTACATTTGACTGCTTAAGCTCCTGTGCATTCAGCGAGAATTTCTGGGCCAAAGGCACTGATGAAATATAAGAAGTGTGATAAAAGTTGTGTGCTGAGGAGTGAGCATGGGGTTTATGAATAAGTAACTAGAGGCAACACTTCCCATTCCTCTTTGTGGTTAGCTGTAAACCCAGCAGTTCTGTAGTTACTTGTAATGACTGCTCTCATCTGTGGTTCTTACTCTGCTTTCTATTGGGAAGATTTTTACATCCAGTGCACGCTGCCTGTTTTGCCCTGTTTTTTTGTTTGACAAGCTGGCAGGTAAGAGGAAAGCTCCACCATATTTTCAGTGGGATAAGAACATGCACCTGGCAGTTACCACGTTGCTGTAATTTCACACTCATACCCTGCGGTAAGCTGCGCTTTTGCCAAGTGAGCTATGTAAAACCTTGTCAGCTCCCAGAATTGTACCACTTGAAACACGTCAGTTGAAACACTACCAGCATAGAGGCAATTCCTGCAGGATAAAGAACCATAAATCTATTAATCTCAGTTTCTACTGCCTTAAAACTCTCCTGATAGTACACCAATTTAATAATTAAAAAATCCCCCAAAACCTGACCAAAATACTTAGCCTTAGATCATGGTTATAACATGAGCATGACTCAAGTTTCAAGTTAATATGAAGTACAAAGAGTATAGGAGGATAAAGCATAAAGAACAAAGGAAGAAGAGTAATGGAAATGTAAGGTATCCTAGTTAAGACTCTGGGAAGACTTTGGCCTTGGCTCCTCTGGAAAGTTTTGGAGCATATATAGATAAAGTGTGAAAAAAACAGAACAAAAAAATGTAACCAGCTTTTGCTTTGCTGGCAAAACCAGTGGCAATTATTCTGGCCAAAAAATATTTCAGCAAGTGTTCTTCATTTTGCTCAAAGATCTAACAGTGGTTTTTCTTTATTTTATCTTTTAATTTCTCTTTTTGTTTTGTTTTGTTTTTTTTGTTTGTTTGTTTGTTTTGTTTTTCTTTAATTCCAAATTTTGATAGAAAGCCTTTATCAAATCATTATTGTGATGTAGTTAAGTATTTTATTACACAAGATGATAAAGGTATTCTATAGGTATGATCTATATGTAAGCTTTTGTTAAGTATATTAGTATTATATATTGGTAAAATTAAATTTTATAGACAGAAAGAATTAAGCCATTATAGGAACTATAATTTTTATGTACAATATGTTTTTTTAAAATTCTATTTTATTTTTCCCACAGCTAAACTCTAAATAGGTAGCTAACCACAATAAGTAAACCTACTCTAGGATTAAATTGCTATTTCAGTTTGCATTCAAATCTCGATTTATACTAAGAAGATTTTACAGTGCAGCCAAAAGCTTTTTTGGTGCAGGACTGAATCCAGCTAATGCTTTCTCAAACTGTAGTCAAGACAAAGAAAGTAATTTTTTATTACATATTAGAATGATCATAAGTTCTGATATAAATTCAACTCACTTTCTCTACAACTAGCTTCATCTTGATTAGAATTATAATTTTCATCCTTTTTTTCACTTTTTTCTAGATGAAATCTTGCAATCTACCTTGAATTTACATATGCACATTTCCTAGATAGTAATATTCATTCTAAAATGATGAACATTAATGGCACCCAACTCATCTATTAAGTCCTTCTTTAAATAATACAGACATGAAGCCATCAAAAATTTTGCCTAGTTGGTAGCTACAGTTATGGTCCATTTTCAGCTCATTGTTAAACTGTACCCCACAAATAAACAAATATTTACCTCATTAATAATTAAAGAAATATCCTATCTGTTTCTATTTCAAAATTGCTAACATTATATCGTAAAACAAGCATCTTAAAACAAGTGTATTAAAAGAAAAAATATAATTGAGACTAAATATGACACCAAGTCTGATTTTAAAAATAAAAAGAAGAGTTTGGGAGATTTTGTAGCTTAAGAGAAAATAAGGGTTTATCATGTTGCACTTTGTGAAAAAAGAAATATGAAGTGCAAGGAATAAATTTAGAAGAAAGAAAATATGCAAGCTAGCTTAGATAGTATATCCCCAAAGAGGATAATGAATATGAGGCCACTTGGACTTAGTGCTGATGTTCATGCGAACAAATCTTTATTTTAAGGGAAACTGACTCAGCAAAGCAAAAAGCTACAGCAAATGTCAGTGAAACAATTTTCCATGACCCAGCAAGGCATTAGAAAGAGTTTGTGTATGTAAATGCAGCTAAAGGAAGCAGCACTCCGCCCCCACAGGGGCTCTTTCACTGGCTGTGATCAGCAGGATCACTTGGGGCAGGGTGAGGCGGGGGCCAGGCGCAGGGTAACCCCAGCTGACCTGAGAACTTGTCATAGCACAGTCAGATGCATGGAAGTGTTGATTTGCAGCACCACTGTGACATTTGGAAAGTATGGCTGTGGTTTTGGAATTAACTAAAGGGAATATAATTATCTATGATATTTATGTGCCTCCAGTTACTGTGCTATTTTGGTGTTGGCTGTAGAGCTGGGATAATGGCAGTGGCCCAAGGAGATACTTTTCTTGCTATGGTTCTTCTGAGTATAGAAGGAGAAGTTTTTAAATTTCTTTGTCTTCCTGCACTTTTGCTTTTTTTAACCTGGGGATACCACATTGTGTCCCTAAGATTCACAATTAACATGAAAAAAGATGGGAAATAAATAAGAATCATGGAATTTATTTCATACAGTCATTGGAAATATAGATCCACCTTGGCACATATTAACATAGGAGTTCAGGAAGTAGACTCAGACTATGAACTCCTGTAAGATGAAGCCCTTTGTAAAGAATTCATTACCTAGATTTAGTAATTTTTCTTTTTCTTTCTCCTGCTTCATTTAATCAATTTTCTAGGGAAGTTTTGACTAAAATTCTATCTGAATTGTAGGGTGAGGCTTTCTTTCATTTCTGTTTGACAGACTTTGACCAGTTAAATTTGAAGATGCCAGAATTCACCAACCAAATTAAAAACTATTTTTGAACACCTTCATTTCCTCACAGTTTTAGAAAACATCTTCAATAGTTTTTCCACTAAATTCATCAGCACTGGTATCAGGCATGGGAAGAATTGTAAACCTGAATAACTGCCTTTAAGCTGTTAGCAATGCTATGTAATTTAGGAACAACAAGATTTTGAGTGCATTAACTAATTTTCTGCTTTGTAGAAGCCTTAATAGCCATTGCATGGGTAAATTAGGCATTTTCTTCAAATATTACCCTTATATTTAAGAAGTTCCCACGTATGAATAAAACGTGCAACATTAGCCAAACCCATCTGCTTGTTTAAGCTAAGATTCTTTTTTATGAAGAGAGTGCTTTGCTATTTGTAGCTGTTTATTGCATACTTGCTTATTGACTATGATCCTGACTTACTTGAGAACTGTTTTTAAAAAGCAGATTCATTGCTAGAGTGTTTTCAAAGATACCTCACCTTTCTAAGGTAGTTCTGCACCTTTAGGATTTGAAATATTTAAAAGTCTGATGCCTGAGGTTTATAAATTGACGTAATCCCGACCTTTTGTTCTTGTTCTTTTGTTTTAAAGGGCAGACTGTTGTATAAAGTTTTTGTTCAGGAATGCATATTTTTAGGGCGAAGAAAAATACACCTTCAAAGGTACAAAGCCAAACTAAAATCTAGGACTCACATTCTCTTATGATTCAACTACTGTATCTTCACTGAAGCAAAAAGAGGTGCTCCAGATTGTCAGAAGTGTGAAATGAGAACAGGATCCTTCCCTAACATGCATCACTGTGAATTTTAACACCATACATATGTCTAAAATCCAAAGAAATTCGTATCTATCTTTGGCTTTGGAAGCACATGATATTTGAGTGAGCAGTTTTCTTAACCGAGAATTAAAAATAGCAGATAAAGGTATCTAAAACAGACCAAAATTAAATAAAAATGGCATATGAATCAGTGAACAACTCACACTACGACCTCATTGATTGATTCATGAATAGTTTATGTCCTCTCAGTTTTTATATTAAGCAGAACTATTCCTGATTTTATGATGTTACCTGCATTGAAAACAGCATATTCTCTGATCATTGACAGGTCTCTTTTTGGGTCAAGTTTTAGCTATTGTGTTCATCAAATAAATCCACATTTGATACTACAGAATGAGATAAGGTAATCCACTGTAGTAGTATTAATGTTATACCTCACCACCTGTATTTTGGCTTCATCTCTAAAGGACACTATTGGCAATATTAAAAGAGAAGTGTATTGACTAAGGAAATGCCTAGACCAGAGTCACAGAAAGCC
This sequence comes from Platysteira castanea, assembly GCA_013397175.1. NCBI lineage: Eukaryota > Metazoa > Chordata > Aves > Passeriformes > Platysteira > Platysteira castanea. The sequence goes on from VYXC01007723.1 coordinate 22,136, forward strand.
AGGAAGAGAGAAGCCTTTCTAAGGTCTAGTCTAATGGATTGGAAGTTATCAACTGTCCCACACAAAGGGAGAGCTCATGAACATTTCTTAGAGTAGAACTACTCATTGAGATCTTTAATGAAAAGCAGAAAAAGTCTGCTTTTCAAAGGCAATGAAATAGTCAATGGGTCTGTCGTATCCTGAATTTCCTATTCTCCATCTTTTTCCCTGTCTAAGATTGTGATGGCTGTATTTTGGGTTTGGGCCCATGCCACTTATGATCTTGCTGACCCTTTCTTCTTTTATCTGATATCTCAAACAACAATGGACAACCACACACTACTAAGAAGAAAATTATTCTCTCCAGCTCCCTTTTCCTTGTGCCCGTAATATCTGCTTGAAAGATATGACATGGTTCTCAGGAAAGATCTATTTTCTATATGCATTAGCTAATCCCATTAAAAACTCCATGGAGTATTTTTCACTTAGGCACACAAAAGAGCAATTTTTCATTGTTTGGAGAGCTCCATCTGTATTGTTTTATTAAACAGAATGAAAAGGAACAATCAAGCTCATTTAAAGCACTTTCAACTAAAGATCTCACACATATGGAACCACAGACAAATCCTCCCATATGTCAGTCACTGACTCCCGACAGGAACACTGATTTCACAGCAAGAATAGAGTGGTGGACTCTGGATGTCCTTTCTATCCCATATTACTGCATGATTCTAAGACTGCATTTTGGTTTTCTTTGGTTCAGGCTATGGTGCTTAAGATTGAAGTTTGTAGCCTGGTATCCCATCCTGACAGCATTGCATGGAAGCCATCCATTTGGTATGCTTTCACTGTTTTCAGGGTCTATCCTGGTCATCCAGGTTAAGAAGGGGAAAAAACAGAATATAAGGAGGTCTTTCTTTTCTCCTCCCTTTTCCTTCTTGACTATTTGGATAAGATTAAATGGGGTAATGTGAATGTCAGGTGACATCTTTCCTTGTTTGTCTACTTTGGATAATCATTAGTCCAGAGTTTGGCTTGACTTGGATTTGAACTCTGATTTTTGCCTCTTGGTATGTTTTGAGCTGCCTCAGAAAGATGACAGGATAAGCGTAAAACTCTCCTACCAAGGACACAACCAGACAACAGCTAGCACAAGGCTTACACCGGCAGGAACAGCCACAGCTGTTTCAGGAGCACTGGAAGCTCGCTCTCTTTGGGGTGAAGCTAATGAGAATTAACTTGAGAGGGAGGAAAGAAAAACTAAAGAGATACTACACTGTGGCAGCAATGATTTTTCCAGTTATGTTTTATAGACCAAACTACATTAGCCATTTCACCAGTGTTGGCGTCTGTGAAAAATGGAGAAATAATTCATAAGTTCCAGGAAGAAGGTAGAAATACATTTATAAATTTATTCATTAGAATTTTTCCACAGAGAACTTGTAACTCCATTTTGAAGACTTGACACATTAGTAAAATTGCTGAAAGGTTAATCTCTGTGCCCAGTGTATTTCTCATATTGTTATTTATGCCTTCTTAGTACAGTATCTTTTTGATGTTCCTAAATAAACTGTGGCTATGAATGCAAATTTTTATTTGGCTGTTGTGTCTTTGAACAATGCTTAGCATCACTACTTGTGTTAATTATGAGCAGAGCAACACCAGTTTCTGGGTCTAGGGACAATTAAAAAGGGTATCAGTTGTAAGGGGTACCACAGCTATATGGAAATAGTGATTCTAGTCACTATTCCCTACCCAGACAATGGCTTTGCTCTCACGTCACGTTCTCGTGACAGTGAGTAAGTACTGAAAGAAAGAAATAAGCTCCAAATTTCTGTATAGCAAAAGCTGTATCTTGAACTTTGCTCTGAACTTCTGATCCCATAGAGATAATGTTCTTCCCAGCGCTGCTGAACTCCTAAGCTAGAAGTAATATCCAAAAAGCCATCTCTGCACTGTCTTTTCTCAAGAGAAAACTTTCTATTTTGTGCCCATGAGTAAACAGATAGGATCTGAATACTACTTTTAAACAAAGCTTAGGAATCACCCGCTCTGCTTCTCTACATATCTCTGACTATATTCTGAAGAACAAAAGAGAAGAAAATTGCCTTAGCACCTTTGAGGATATTGCTATTAGATACTAATGTTGCTCCTTTTGGCACAGTGGCATAGATAAAGAGAGACAGGCAGAAAATATCAACTTATCAAGGACCTCAGCAGAGTAAGACAATTATATACAACATATTTATATAAATTATTTCACCTGGTTCCTTCATTTCGTTATTAAATAGCTCTGGTTACTCTTATCTCCTAGAGAGGGTCTTCTAGGGATCACCCTCATGAACTGTGCTAGCCTGCATTCAACATTAGCTCAGCATTGCTTCAACATTTAGTAACTAATAACACTGTAATTTCTTAATTAGGCTTGAAAAAATGTGGTGAGTTATGGCTTACAAAAAGTACAGTAGAGAAAGATTTTATACTTATTTAAAGGTATGACTTCTGAAGGTTGTCTGCTTTTTCAATGCTGTTTTATCTTTGCATCTTAGTCAAAGATTTCCTAGGAAGATACCTGTTGCTTAGAGAGAGGGTCATGGGATCTTATGCTGCAAATATTATTTCTCCTCCAAGCCAAGAAATTTTAACCAATTTACAGCTCAGGGCTTTTGCTTCACTGGAGAGCTGGTTGTATGTAGTCATCTCAAGTCAGTGTTCTCTTTAATTTCACTTGAAATTCTCTTCCTTGGAATAGCTCATTCATGGAATAGTGGACAAATTCTATTAGGTTTTACCACCAGTGGCCCTAATTCTTAACCAAATATTGTCAGAGATAAGGATTGACTTGCCTGAAATAAACTGCAGCCTGAAACTGGTGGTACAGAATGATAAGGTTACAGGTACTTTTTGACATACTTTTAGTCCAGTGGACGATTGACTTCAATAACAGCAAGGGCAAGATCAGTGCTTTTGTATCTTCTGAAGGGAAATGATCTTAATATATATAATCTTTACACAATTTTAGGAAATCTGTGTTCGCTTATCTAATTTATTTTTATTTTGCTATTTTTCCTTGATTTTTCTTGCAAGGCTTGAGTAAAATCTATATGAGGATTTTTTAAATCAAGACTGGGAGAGCAGAACTCCTGCAAAGTGTTAAATAGGTGTGCCACTGGTAGAGAACATTTAATGCTTTGGTGCTCTGGGCCCGTGAAACAAGTTCCACTGGTGATTAATGAGAACTCATGACCGATTTTTAGCTGGAATATCATGGCTATGAGTACAGTCTTAGTACCTTAGTACCTTAGTGACTCAGTAAATTAAAACACTTCGACTTCCTCTTTAGAGGGTTTTTTTTTTCTGTAGCCTTTCTAACAATTTGCGGGCATGTAATCTTCTGGATGCTACATATCCTTGTTTAAGCAATTTAAAATAAGTTAGGTTAAACATAAAGTGTGAACCACTGCATTGAGGTGTTTCAGCCACCCTTGCTTCCTATTTCCAACATCCAGATCTACAGCCCTCCTTGACAGAGTTATCAAGGTTCTTTTCTCTTTAGAAAGTTAATTTATACATATCAGATTTCCTCTAAGGGTGAGGCTTCTAAATAGCACCCTGCTTTTTACATAACTAGGACTCTGGGTGTGGCTTTCTTCTGTACTCTTTGATACTGGTGTAGTGGCTTTCCTGGGCTGCCCTCTAATTTGTAGTGATTTTGGTGAGACGAGATTAAGGTCTGTCATGCCAGAGATTTGCATGAGCACTTCTTCATTCCATATGCAACACTTTGGTTTAACTTGTGATGGGAAAGTAGAACTCAGAGTGTCTGACCTATTTATCCCTTTTCTGTTCCTTTTTTTGAGATAAAATTGTCATCTAGATGAATTGCACACAAGAGAGTATGTGTGTTTGGTTACTGTGTCACTTTTGGTAAATCAAAGAGAAAAATCTTTTGTAATCAGCTAGCCTTTAACTTAATAACACTTTTGATAAATTGCTCATCTACAATAGGTTATCAAACCCAAACATTAAAGATTTCAGTTTGACACTACTGAAATGAATCATACAGACACAAAAGGCCAAATTTACAATTCTTTATCTGGAGTGAAGAAAAAAAAATCGTATCAGTTTCAAAACCTGCACTAATGGCTGAATAAAGAATTTCAAATCTGGCCTAAGGAAGTTAGAGATATGCTTGAAGCATAACTGTTCATTACAACAGCATTTACAGCTCCTTTACCAGAGAGTTTTAACACATTGTGGATCATTGTTTGTTGTATACTACCATTAAGAAAGACATCCTTATATTCTTTTTTTTCCCTTTCTTTTCCTAATTTATGCCCTTTTCTTGTAACTTTTCAGCTTCCCACATACACAACCCCCATGCTGGATCTGCCACACTCCAAAACATGTGAGTGACAACAGGCTTGACAGCCTTTGGGGTGGTGAAAGATCTGGCGAGAGCAAGCCTCCCCAGCATGCTCATCAGGTTAGTAAGGACACTGTCATGGATGGCAGTGCCATATATTCTTGTCAGCCATAAGTGTAAAGTGATTGCAGCCAAACCTTTCCTCACAACAAAAGGCGGAAAGGCTGAAAAAACCTTCTTAAGATAGTGAGTTGAAAGATCATGAAGTTTTCCAATTTATAAAAGACGGCTCCCTTCAAAGTACTTTGCAGTCATACCTGCTTCTTGTTTCTGTCACTTGCACACAGTAAAGAGGCCTTACAGTGGCTGTAAATATAACCTATTTCAATTTTATAGTCTGATGCTGCTGGAACAGTGTGCTGAGGCTTTAGGGCAAACACGAACTAAAGCCAGCTTGTTCCAATAAGACCTTCATTAGCCTATTTTAGAGATTTCCGTCTCAGAAAGATCATGGAGGTAAAACATCTTTACTGGGTGACCCTGACTGCACAAGGGAAATATCTACTTCAGTCTTCCCAGTGCTCAAGCACACCCTGTCTTCAGCAGCTCTGTGTATGTGCGTGTGCGTGTGTGTGTGTGTGTGTGTGTGTGGACACCTATGTTCTTCCTCTACCTTTAGGTGGCCAGCAAAAACAGACACCCTCTCCAAGGAGAGGATAGCAAAGTAGGTGTATCTGGCCCATTCACTGGAAAAGTGTGTGAATGCCAGCTGTGATGTGGTGGAAGGAACAGGGAAACAGCTGTCAAGCTCAAGGTCAGCACCTCAGCAGCCGGAATTTACCAGCAATTTCAGTTTGTGCTGCTGTGTTAAAACAAAAATGCAGTCAGTCCCATTTCAGTTTGTGTTAGAATGTGCTCTGTACTTGCTGCAGAGGTAATAATCATAATAACTGTTGGAAACGAGCATTTACCGTATTTGCTGTCCCTGTCATATCACATGACCATACCTGACTAAACATCCTGAGGTTGAGAGAAAACCGTAGTACATCTCCACTCCCTTTGCACACCCTCATATTAGCCAGGTAAAACATGATTTCCACAGTGACATTTTCTAGGTGAGAAAGAGATTCAGCACCTGTATTTTCAATGGCATGCCAGAGCCCCGACTTCTGCCTTGTGCTCCCACAGCTAAATTTTATCTCATAGAGCTGAACAGTGGTGATGAATGTGCTGTGGAATTTGCTTTGCAGAACAAATATTTAACTTTCTATAGATCACTGAAGACCTGATAAAACTCTTGAGTGTCACCTAACCAATTTCTCTTTATTTTTAATTGAAAAATCTTTTTATTCTTTTCATCTAAATGTGTGGTTCAAATAAAAATGGAAAGGCCATTTACAGTTCTTTTCAAATATCATTCATGGAAAAAGGATTCACAAAGTCAGAGTGTTCAGAGTGAGACTTTGAAGGAAAAAAATCCTTTTAAAAGCATCAGTTATTTCAAAAATAGGAGTCACATCTATGATTAGTCAGGAGGGCCATGCTTCCTTCTTGCTTTTGGGTGTGGGGAGGCAAACGGCCAGGAAGGCAGGGCTGGGCTGTGTGTGGGGGTGATGTGAGCAGCTTTGATACACCGGGTAATACTCCCCTGTGCACAGGCTGGTGGTGCAAATTCTATGGTGGGGAAGGGCAGAACAGGAGCCAAGTAAGCCCTCCAGAGAGCAAGGCAGTGAGATAGATAGTTTGTTCCCGGCAAAGACATGGGAATGCTGACACAAGCTAATTCATCTGGCTCCATTCTCCAAAATGGGAGATTAGAGTCCACAAAAGGCATTTGTTTAATCGTTTATTGTTTACAGTAACTTCCTATGAGAACTGAAGGCTTTCTTATGTTTGGGCAAAAAACTACACATCACAGCTGCTGGAAAATATATACAAATACAATATTGATAGGAAAAGTCAGTTTGAAAATGCCAGTGTGAGGAAGGGATTCTGCACAAGGTGTTCTATGCAGTTGTTTTTCAAGCCTTTTCAATAAATTAACTAAATATAGTACTCATTTATTGTTTGCATTTATTTAGATCACTCAGTTTATAGCCAGATTCTAATTTGACAAAATTGGGGGTTTTTTTACTTCAAGATCTTGTAGATTTAAATTTCAAATATTTTATGTTAAACTTTTTTCCTTCTTGCATTCACTGTAGAAAGCAAAGGAGGTCTTTTATAAGTCTTGACATATTTAATCTTGTTAAGTTCTGATATTTAAAAACTCAAAAAACTTAAATCATTTGAGTGCTAGAATGTATTAGAAAAGGGACTGAGTATGAAAAGGAAAGTATCATTGTATTACCATATATGTTGTTTAAGTTTCCATAGATTCAACATTTAATTAATTTCTGATCATCTTAACCTAAAATGGGATATAGTAAAAAAAGACAAAGTGCATTGAAAGGAGAGAAGGCTGATTAAGGAAACAAATTGTTTCTATATTAAGTACACACAAATAGATTAAAATTATACAAGACAGAAAAGACACAAACAAGGAGGGAATTACAGAGATCTGAAGCAGCATTATTTGCCTGGGGAAGGCATGTTTATGTGCAATGACTATTCACTGCTTCTCTAAATAGAGGAAGCAATGGAAATAAAATTAAGTTTTCGTATTGCAGGCTCACACTAAACAACATGTTTTGGTTTTTTCCTAATCAAAAAAAGTATTAATATGTGCAACTTGTTGCTAAAGTATTTGCCAGTGCCAAAAATTTACATAAATTTAAAAACTCATTAAGCAGACTCAAAGAAGAATAATCTATGAAAGGCTAATAAACATAAGTTAAAACCTACTGCTCAGGAAGACCTTGAACTTCAGATCAGAGGAAGCTGTTAGATTGTACTAGGAAAGCAGGTCTTTAATAAATTTTGCTGTGTTTCCACACTGTTCTGTAGAGGAACTACTCTTCTTGCATTTCTCTTGATCAATCCTGAAAGCAAGAAAGAGGACTACATGTAACTTTTGTTCTACCAACAAAATTACCTTTTTTCTGGAGTTCAAAAAATCTGAACAAACATCCAAAATGTAGCAAAACTAAATATTTTGATTGTCAGAAAAATGTTGGCCAGGCTGCAGTGAATTAAGGTTAAAAAGAAGCAGTAAAAAGGCAAACTACCTATTTACAAAACAGAAAATCTCATTTTCCTCCCACACCTATTCATATCTCTTGCAGTCTTTACAGGTAAGAACATACTGCTGGTAAAGATACTTAAACATATAATTACACAAAAAATATAGCAGGTAAAGTAGTAAAACAGGCAGAATCAGATAATACACAAGTTAGGTTTGTTTTATATTGGACTATATTTAAAATTTAATTATGAGTTTTGGACCAGCTCCATTGAAAATATTAGAGAACCTCTTCCTATTGTTTTTGTGATGTTTTACATTAGGGTTATTTTGTTATTCTCCTTGCCTCAGTCAGTTTGCCTCACTTTCACCATCCAGTCATCTAAAAGAACAATTTACAAGATGTAGATTTAAAAAAAACAAAGTGAGTGAGTTTTTATTATGCTCTGATCTGCAAAGAAATGATCTCTTCTGCTCATGCTTTGCAGGTAATTATACAGTCTCCTTCAAATTCTTAGGAAATGTAAGCCAGCCTTTTTTGGTGATTGATACAGAACTGATCTATTAAATTGGGGCAAACCTAATCCTAATATCACACCAAAGGAAACTGAATAAGAAAAAAAAAATTCAAGCACAAATCTTCAGAATGTGAGGAACAAAACTGGTTTTGTTGCCTCTAAAGATGGTCTTCTAATTGTGCAAATTTGATTGCACATTACATCTGGAGTCCTAGCTACTATAGATCATATTTTACTGATATTACCACTTTTGTATTGAAAATTCTGGATGTTACATAGGTGTGACCACCCACCATTAACAGAAAGCAATTTTTTTTGACTATCTGAACTAAACCAGCTGCAGTTGGAGAAAGCAGACAAGGTTTTACACAGAAACTGGTGCCTTTTTTTACTTAAAAACAAGTCTTTTCCCTTCTGTTTCAGAAAGCTGGACTATCATTCATTTCAATGACAAATCTTTCCTCTTCTTACAAAATCTTGATTTTGCCTAGCCTTAAGCAATCATGTCTGTGATCATGCTGCTGAAATAAAGAGATCCTGAAAGACCAGCAGACTGAGATGACTGAGAAGTTGGAGCCATGGCTATTTGTCTAGGTAAGATATCCTTCTGTTAATAGTATGGAGAAGCAGTGATGATCTAGCACAGTCAGAACTGGATCTGCCTGCTCTGAACAGCTGGGAGAGCAAAGGTGAAGCGTCAGCTATTTGGTGTAATTCCATGTGTTGTAAAAATCCAGTGTCATGAGAGTGACGCATTGCCTTGGCTTGTCAGACTGGTCCTTCTGTGGTACAGATTATGTCTGAGTCTGTCTGAGTTGGCTCGGTGTTTGAGATAAGGAAAGACTTTGAATCTTGCTAAAGTCCCTTAAGAAACCAGACACCTGAACTGCAAACAGATGACATAAGCAGCAGCAGTCAATAATTTGGAAGTTTATCGCTCACTTGTACAATTCAGTAGGTGTTTAAACATTGATTTTCTTGAAATTAGAATCAGGCTCCCAGGTTCTAAATTAATTTTTAACTAATGTACAGAAGGAAATGCTTCATTAAGTTGCTGCTACTGTATTACTTGTCACAACACCACCACCACCTTCTGCTGTTGCACAGGCCTCAGTTCAGCAGCCTCTCACCCTCCTAACTGCTTGAAATCAATAACACTATATTCAGTCCCCCAGAAAACAGTGAAAAGGCTGTTAGCCTAAACCTGACATAGGGCTAAAAGAGATGGAATATTATGAGATCATTATTTACTTCAAAGAGTAAAAAAAGGCTTGAAAAATACTCTTTTAAGGCTGAAGTGTTAAAAGTTTTGTTGTTTACCTAGGAATTACCAGGAATTTCCATTGTTTCATGGACTCTCTGTGGACTCCAAGATGTGTAAAAAATTCTGACTTGCAGCCCGAGGTCAAAGCATGAACCTCTTCTTCCTGAAATTTTCAACTTTGTGTGGAGCTGCTGGACTAGAATGTATTAATGTGATGTTCAGTTTGCCCTCATTTTCCTTTCATTAAGGGAAATGGGGAAATTCAGTAAATTTGCCAGTCATCTGTGTTTGACATTACTGGACCAGGTCAGGCAGTTGCAAGTTTTGTGAAGTGCCTTCAATGCAGGAGTAATTAGAACTTGATAATCTTTTACTGCTCTTGTCACTTGCAGGATTTTTAAAAATAATATGACAGAAACAAATGCAATGGGGTGATTTTTATTATACTAAGCTCATCTAGCATTTCTGTCGTACTAAGTTATAGTTTTAAGAGGAAATCACCACATTACTTATTTATGGTTCTGCTATGGTAAATCACACCATCATTATTCAGACAGAAACTCTACAATAATAATACTATCATCTCTATTTTTTCTATTAATTCAGCTATAATGGGCAGAGAAATAACAGCCAATATATATCCAGTACATATACATGAGTTTGTATGCAGCTGCTACATATTCCATTTAAAAGTAAAGCAGCATCTATACAATCTGTATAGCAGGTTCCTATAGCTATAAAAGGGCATGTGAAAGCAAACACAGTTGCATATCAATAGGTTAGACCATCAGACTGCACGGACCCTTTGAGGTCAATGAAAATAATGTTAAGAATTTCAGTGGGCTTTTCAGTTAGATTCTGGGTATTTGTACCTATTTACCACAGATGGATTTTGACTGCAATAGTAAACAAAAGAATTTACAGCTAAAGGTATCATCCTTAAGGCATGACTATATTGCTTTCACTTACTAATGAAAACTTGCTTGGTTTGGTTCAGGAGGCTTTTACACAGCTTCACTCTTATTGAAGTAAAATAAAAACAAAAATTTACTTAAAACTTTTTTGCTCACTTGCATGATTTCAAAGAAGAATTTGGTGGGTCATGAATGGCTTCAATTAAGTAAAAATATGTTTAATTTGTGTAAGTCAACAATTTGAAACAATTGTGTTTAGAAATTCAAATTAACATAATGAACTGAAGAAAATGCCTCTTCTAATCTTGATATTGTTTTAGGTTGAATACATTTCATTGTTGACATTTGAATTTGTTACTGGTTGAAGTTTAAATTACAACAGTGAAGGCATATTTGTTTCAGGTTTAAATTTCTCTTTGTTTAATATAGCTGTCAAGTCATGAGAAAAAGTCAGATAAAACAAATGACATTTTAAAATAGAAAATATTTTATAAGGTGATTAAATTTCATTTGTCTTAGCTTCAAAAAGGAATGGGTTATTTCAAACTTGCAACTTCATGACCAACCAATTTTGTATCTGATTTGCTTCATCTGTAAAGGCAAGCTGAAGAAATCTATTTCTTGCTGATGTTCACAGTAAGCATATCCCCTGGTTTCCCAAACCATTGGAGATAATAGGTTGTAAAAGCTAGTTTGAAGTACCTGATGAAGAAAGATCTTTTCTTATAGTTGTCAGTTTCACTTGATAACCTTTCTAAATGATCTGACAACAAGCAGGCTTAAATGTAAATTTTGTGTCTATTTAGAATGATTTTCTTGAAAGAGGTAAGAAATAGTAGAGGTCAAAAAAATCTTGAGGGGATCATATTCAGTTGAAATGAATGATTCTTCCAAAACTACATTTCTTATATGGAATGCAATTTGAAAAGTTTCATTTTGGGGGGGGGAAAAATATCACCACAATATTAAAAAAATGAATTTTATCATTTTCATAATAATTAAGTTTTGCTTTTGATTTTACTACTTGCATTTTCTATTTCTATTGTGTTTTTTTTCCCCCACTCTGTAAATTACAGCACTTTAAAAGTTTAACCAGACACAGGAATTTTCCCTCTATTATGTCACCCCTGTTGACATAAAACTTGTCTTACTGGAGGGTTTGGAGTCTGGAAGATTCGTTATATGTTGAAAATTTTTCCCAAAATGGAACTTCCAGCTCCTCCACAGCTCTAAGAGTTGATTTTCTAAAAGCTCTTTAGTGTTTGATTCCGATTTCATGTAAAAGAGTGATAATCCTGAAAGAGGTTTTCTCAAAGTGCCCAGTGCTGGGTGCATCTGCAGTAGAAGTGAGCAGACCAACTGAGGAGGTCATAGATATACATCTCAGAAAATTCAGGACAGACCTGGCTGTCCAAAATGAAAAGCTTACACTTCCATAGGGATGACTTGGTTCTGTGGTTTATTTTTAAAGTAAAACCTGCCCACTTCTGTTATGAACAAATTAATGTTACAAATCAGTTGCTGTGATACAAGGTTATTAAAGTTTGGGATGGTGCATGGGAGGGGGTGAGTTGGGAGCCCATCGCTTGGAGGACGGGGTGACTGGACCTCGGGACTCAGCGANCGTGGTCCCTTCCAACCTTACCCTTTCTGGGATTCAGTGAAAGGAACAAACCGATTTTCCCTCCAGGAGGATGCTCAGGAGTGGAGGTGAGATATGGCAGGTACATGCCACTGGGACCTAGGTGTGGGTGACATTTCTGAAGTGCTCCTGACCACAGAGTCTCCATCTTGGCTAGTTATTATGTAGTGATTGCTGAGCTGGGGGACATGGAGTGGTTCCATCCCCCATGACTGCCTTTTAGTGTGCTGCTGTGAGGGCTCTGGCTCTCTGAACACTCTCTGCAGGGAGTGCACCCATTTTTTAAAGTTACCTGAATCCTTTGTAGACTCAGGCCTTTGGTAGCTGAATCAGAAGACATTTGGGGCAGGACTATCAAAAATGAAGTTATTTAACAAAGATAATACCCTGTTCAGATGTCACAGTGCACTATTTTGTAGTGAAACTGTTTAATTTTAATTACTTGAGAAATATGAAAAAAAATTTGCTTGCTTGGTTTTCAAATTTTTCTGTATTTGTAGTTTCAATTAGCCTCATTGCTTATATACTATTTTTTATATTAAGTATTCTCCATCGCTATTAAATTTATATTTTTCGCACAGTCTCTTTGGGGTTTTTTGTTTTGTTTGATGTTCCACAGAGATATATAGTTCCTTTAAGGAAAGAGTATATTTTACATTACTTCGTATGGCTCATCGTTTTGACTCTTGCTGTGTATTTCTGACAACACATTCAGTCTTTTTTGAAAGTTTTGATATAACTGACTGCCAGCTTCTGAAAGAGCATTTCAGGACTAATGCTTGAAATGTATATACCTTTTCCAGGCGAGTTGAGTAATGAAAACATATTTAATTATTTCCAGCCTCTCAAATGGTGAACAGTGTAATTAACTATGATGTGTATTTCCAGGCTAATTAGAGCAAACTGTAGTACCAAACTAATTGGACACAAAAGTACCTCTGAAGAACGATAAAACAAGTTCATCACTCGTATTTGTCATGAAAGTAACATGAAAGTGGTATGAATAGAGTATGCATAAAAAATTTAGAAAAACTGTTAGGGTGATCTTCAAGGCAAGATAAATTTCTGTCAGTTCATTTCAGAATCGAGTGTGTCTTTGCCTTATTTGATTCAAATGTCCTTCCTTTGAAGTGTAGCTGCCCACCAGAATGCTGGACCTCATGTCACACAACTCCCTATACTATCTTAGGCAGGAAAATCTTTCCCTATAGCTACCTGGATTCTCATGAATCCACTGACACATACTCTCAAGATTTTATGACATCTGCTATTTGTCCTAAAAGCTTCTGGAGTCATACTAAATTTTATGAATTGCAACTTTCTTAGGAGGGGACAAACATCTGCAGGATACATCTGAGAATTCTGTCATGTCCTAAAAGGTAAAAAAGAAACTAGACAAAGAAAAAAATCACCCAAAGCAACAAAACTGAAGTGCATCAATAACATTATAGTGATTCTCTGAAGGATTTAAAGCTAGTTTCATCATACTGGCAAAGTTTGCATCCAGCTCCTGAATTTGGGCTTTCTGAGAAAACAATATAGAGACCCATTGCGTGTTAATAAGAGTATCTAGCCTTCCTTGGATTCTTTCCATCCTTGGGGGAAGGGAAGGGAAGAGCTCTCCCAACAAAATAGAGGTGTTTCTATCTTGTTACTTTTTATTTATTGCTCTTTTCCTACTTTTGTAATCTCATTATAAACACATAATTTTGTATGAATAAAGATAATGAAGTATTATATTTGCATTGCCTTCAAACTGCAGCCTAAATCTTTCTCTCTGATTCTGTGAAATATTTTGGGGGTTGACTTCTGAGTCACAGTGCACAGCAGAGTCAGGAAAATTGTGATGGGTTTAATTTTTACAGGCCTGTTAGTCTCACTTCAGTGCCTGGAGAAGTTATGGAGAAGATTCTTCTGGGGGGTATTGAAAAATGCCTGAAGGACAACACAGTCATCAGCCAGCATGGCTTCATGAGGGGAAAGTCCTGCATAGAAAACCTGATTTTCTTTTATGACAAGGTAAACTACCTAGTCGATCAAGGGAAGCCAGTTGATGCAATCTTGAATTTCAGCAAAGCTTTTGCTACTGTCTCTCATGATATCTTTCTGGAAAAAATTTCCAGCCTTCAGCTGCATAAAAACATCATGTGATGGGTGAGCGAGTGGCTCATGGGTTGGGCACAAAGTGTTGCATTGAGTGGGCGCTGGTGCCATCCAGGCACTAGTGCGGTTCTTCAGGCCTCATCTTAGGCCCAGCTCTCTTCAACATCTTCATTAACAAATTGAATCCAGGACTTGAAGGGATATTAGGCAAGTTTGTAGATGATACAAAATTAGGAGGAACTGCTGACTTCCTTAAAGAGAGGCTGTACAAAGGGACCTCAAGAGATCAGAAGGCTGGGCAATCACCAACTATATGAAGTTTAACAATGACAAGTGACAGATTCTGCACCTGAAATGGGGAGCCCTGGATGTATGGCAGGCTGGGGAGGGACAGGCTGGAGAGCAGTGCCACAGAAAGGGACCTGGGGGTCCTGGTCGATGGCAAGTTGAACGTGAGTCAGCAGTGCCCTGGCAGCCAGGAGGGCCAGCCCTGTCGTGGGGGGCATCAGGCACAGCATCGCCAGCGGGGCAAGGGAGGGGATTGTGCCTCTCTGCTCTGAGCTGGGGCAGCCTCACCTTGAGTCCTGTGTGCAGTTTTGGGCGTCATAATATAAGAAAAACATTAAACTATTAGAGAGTGTTCAGAGGAGGACTGCGAGGATGATGAAGGATCTGGAGGGGAAGCTGTGTGAGGAGTGGCTGAGGTCACTTGGTTTGTTCAGCCTGGAGGAGACTGAGGGGAGACCCCATTGCAGTTACAACTTCCTGTGAGGGGAAGAGGAGGGGCAGACACGTGTCTCATCTCAGTGGTGCCCAGTGACAGGACTGAGAGAATGACCAGAAATTGTCTCAGGGGAGGTTTAGTTTGGCTATTAGGAAAAGATTTATCACCCACAGAGTGGCTGGGCACTGGAACAGCGGAGAAGTGGTCACAGCACCAAGCCTGACAGAGCTTAAGAAGCATTTGGACAATGTTTTCAGGCACATAGTGTGATTCTTTGGACTGTTCTTTGCGGGAGTTGGACTTCACTGATCCTTGTGATTTCCTTCCCAGCTCAGAATATTCAAACATTCTGTGATTTTGTAATGCCAGAGCATAATTGTTTTTAACTGTGGAAATGAGAAAGTGGCAGAAATTTTCTTGTTATTCAAAGAATAACTACAGCAGAAGTGAGTTCCTTCTCTGAGTATGTCAAAATCCTCAAAATAAAGATGGAAAATATAATTTTGCCTTTTTCTGCTTCGGTACCAGCACGAAACTAGTTGTGAAGAGGTGGCAGGCACCTCTGCCATCTCTCCCTGGCAATCAATCTCTCTTACAGATCCATTGCCAGGGATCTGGCATCATTTGGTTGTTTTTCATGAAGAGGAGAACAGAGTCCTATGCCAAGATCCCTCCTTAAAAAGGCATAATCATTGTATTTGTTCCTTTGATTTCAAACATGGGTCATGGCCAGTATTCCTCATCTGATCTGGGCTATGAATGAAGTGTTAGAAGGGGAAAACACATCGAAACCAGAACACACCTGAGACTTCTTTTAAATCTTAGCATTTATGATAATATTTGTGATCTTTATTGCGTAATATTGTCTCCTGTTCTACATGTTCTTCCAAGAATCCCATGCAGGCACGCCTGTAACAGTGATGGTGCTGGGAAAAATTAGCAATGGCCTGAACTGTAGTGGAGTCTGCTCATGCTTAAAAACCTGAAGATCTACATCCCTTAACTACAGTTAAACTGTAACCTGAGACTGCTCGTACCCAGTCAGACATGAAATGAGACTGTAAGCTCCTGAAGCCTTGACAACAATGCCATTACCATTGATGTTATCACCAGTTAAACTATACTCCCTGAGAATTAATTGTCAAAAAATCCAAGTAGAGAAAAAGCTCCTGTGCATGCAGTTGTTCACTGTAAATAGAGAAGATTAAGAAAAATTTTCCCCACACATGACATTGAATCTGCACTTGTATAGACTAAATATAAAATGCTTTGACATTTTCGGACTTTTACTTAAAATGGTTCACAGCTAACTAAAGGAGACAATTCTGTTAGCTTTGATATACAGCTGTTCAAATAATTTAGACATTAGGGAGATGACCTGTAGGACTATTTTCATTTGAGCTTTTTTTTTTAAGGGCTTAGTCTGTGTTTTTCTTTTAATTTCTGTAAAAGCTGTAGACCTTGTGTCCTCAGCAGAGAGAAGATGAACAATACAAAATGCTTAAGAGGTAACAGACACAGAAATTAGGTTTGAGGGTTTATTTGTTATTGGGTTTTTTTTTTGTTTTTTTTTTTTTTCCCAAATCCTTCTCTTCCCACTGCAATAAGAGGCAGCAACAATATCTTAGAGTGGCAGGGCCCAGTGCATGCTAATAGGCTTTACCAGCCCTGACCTGACTCCTCTGAGGCATCCATCCCTGAAATGGTCTCATTGAAGCTCAGGTTTGTGAATTTAATTGTTTCCATATGTAAACTCGTTGGTCCTGTTAGACCCCTTGTTTAGGCATGTTGTGTTGTCTCTAGCCCTCTCTCTGTCCCCAGTGTTTTTTGTCACTGACTGGGCTTTCTCCTTGTCATGCTGGTGGTTCCTGTTGCCAGCACTGGGTCTGCCTGTTGTGTTAGGCTCCTGTTCCCCTCGGCACCCAGCCGCTGAGGGGACAGAGGTCCTTATCGTTTCCTGAGGTGCAGTGCATATGTGTCATTTGATCCCCATGCAGTGCTCTGGAAGACAAGGATAATCTTGGTGCCTTTGCTGTTATGTTCTGGAAAAAGTTTTCCTTCAGATTGTTGTTTAGTGCATCACTTTTTTCTTGAGCGGGAAAAGAAGAATGATTTTTCTTAAATAAGGAAGGATGACATGATAACTTACAATGCAGTGACCTAATTCTCAAGGTTCTCAAGAGAGTGAGCAAAAGCTCTTTCTACTGGTGTCAGGGGCAGATGGGGTTCAGCACTTCTGCAGCTCAACCCTCTGTATGTTAAGGCCCTGGCCTAGCACATGGAAAAGTTCCGATAACTCCAGTTTTTCTGACTGCTCTGTAGAATGATTTGTACGTTTTGGAGGTAACTAAAGCCTGGAGTAATTGAGCTGTGCTCTTAACCAGTTCCTATAACAGAGGCAAGAAACAGATGATTAAGAGGTATGTTCCATGTATGCCAGTCAGGGAAAAAAAAAAATTTTTGCTGGAGGTGCAGGATGGATTGACTTTAATCCAATTTCTGCCTTCACAGCAGTGAAAAGGGGGTGGAGTGAGTATATATGTCTCAGAACAGGCTAATCTTGCTTGTGTCAGTCCTGTTGTGTCTGAATCTCTACTAATACTGGAAGAGAATTTGAGGCAGTCACAAGAATACATTGCATCTTAGTGCAGATAAAGCTAGGAGATGGATTTAAGCCCTTTGCATTTTTCTATGGTAGCATGAAAAAGAGATTAATTTATCCACTTGATGTACTTGGTTGAAGTGAAATGTACTATACTAGTCCAACAGAGCTGAAGAAAATATTTGAGCTTTACTTATTAGCACAGGTTTAAAACCACTAACAGATGCTAGTCTTCATTTTGCAAAAGCTATTCTGCATGTGAAAGAAGGAATAGCTTAGATTTTCATAGTTCACAGTGAACCACTTGTTCAGACTGGAATTAGACCTAAGGAAATGGTCTATTTTTCTTGGTTGTCAGCTGATGTTCAATCTCTGCTAGCAATGTTTACAAGGAACAATTTTTTGTACATTATCCTCATCCTCCATCTGGGTTTTGACAAGATCTGTGAAATAAATAAAATTAGCAGGGGGAAACAGCTCAAAACAGAATTTCTCTCTGTATAAAGGCTCAGTTACATTTCCATTCCTAGGTAAAGTAAGAGATTTATGTATGAAGGACCCTTAATATGAACACACACATATATATACAATGCACTTCAAGCATTTTTCTCAACTTCTTGATTTTTAGTGAGTTATGATTGGTGTGCCCACATGGCTGAATACAAGACTAGTTAATGTCAAATTTGAATCTTATTACTCCCTCACCTCTCCATTTATATTCTGCGTCACCCTCTCCTTTATTCATCTGTGCTTAGATTTTATTCTTCCCTCTTTCAAGAATGTTCTTTTGTTTCCAAAACAATATTAAATAAATTGATATTACCACTTATTTTGAACAATGGCACCACATTATGTGAGAAATTTCTGATAAAAAATGATTAGGTAGGCACATAACCAGTAGAAAACGCTGTGTGAAATATAATGTAAGGAGAACATGTAAGGGCTGACCAGTTTCCAGAAAATTTAAACTTGTATATTTTTTTCTGAGTTTCAAGAAGTATATAGAAGATCATATATTTGATTTGATGAGCTAAAAATGTGCATATAATGAAATTATCTGGAAATATCTGTCATGGACTGTTACCAAGGCCACCTTCACTAACAGAGGCTTATCAGGTGCTAGTACATATTGATTAATGACAGGATTAAAAGGGACATCAGACAGTATGGCATCCACACCAACAGACACTTTTCTGTCCTGTGCAAAGGTAAGAATTGAACTAAAATGCTGAAAGTGAAAACTCTAGGAGTGATAAAAGTCATTATTGCTGTACCTCTTCTTTGCATGGCAATTGTCTTGAGTTTTAAAACGCTGGACAAACAGATTTCTTGTGCAGTGTCCTGGAGAGATAGGCACCAGGACCAAGCTTCTCAACAGTTGAGACTCTAATCTGGGGAGGGACGTGGGAGAAAAAATAGATTTGGTACCTTATCTAGTCAATAAGAAAAACAGAGAGAAGGCTTCTGTTTGATTCTGCCCCTCTGCCTTTTTCTCCTTATATCTAGGCTGAAGTCTCAAGACTTTTCAATGTTTATTCAATCCTTTCCCTTGAAATGCTGCTTTGAGTGTGGGATAGAGATGAACTTCTTTATATTTATTGACCATTATGGAGAGATAGTATGACTGGAACTCTGAAATGGTAGACTGAAATTCAAGTTCTTGCTAGTCTATGGATATCCAGATCAACATTTTACAACATACTAAGAGAACAAACTGTTTAGAAAAGTGGTAGATTATATCTTGCTGCTTTCAAATCAAGTTCATGTTTTACTGAAATGATGTAGTTCACATAGGCTCTCTGTCAATGACAGGCAATTAAAATCCTTAGATTATAGCATGCAGATGATTTAATTCTCTCCTCTGGCCTTAAAATCAGTTGTCAAGAGTCTTTGCCTTGTAGGTCAACTGCTGATCTTTACTAAAGTTTTCAATAGACTACGATTTCACTTTCACTGTTTTTTTCTCTTTCTGTGTACATTGTATTGGTACATGCTTTAAATTATTTTCCTGATTGTGGAATTTATCATTTCACAGAATGGATAGAACTGTTCTTGGGATTTACCATTGTGCTTGGAGCCCTTTTCATATATTGATAACTTGTCTGGCATAATTGTGATGGAAGATGATTGTTTTTCTGACCTTTTCTTTCTTTTCAGTCTTGTTCATGGATGAAATTTTTTCTTACATTACAGTAAGGTCTGCAAGCTAGTAAATATCCTCAAGCTTACTGGTTACTAAGTAATGCCTTACCGGACAACTTATTGGTTTTGTATTTAAATAATATCAGCATGGGTTTTTCCCACCACTTCATTACAGTTCATACTTATATAAATGCTGGATAGCTTCCTAGTTTTATTTTTCTGTATGTACAGCAATAGCAGAAGGATCTGTGTAGGTCTTTATAGATGAGAATGGCCAGATCATATGAAATCAATTGTGAAGACCGTAGTGGAAATCTAAGTGAGATGATTTTTCTAGCAATGGCAATATTTTGCTTATTAGAAATGAGCTCAACTTCACTCTTAGTAAAGTGCATTTGAGTGTTTGGAAGGACTTCAAGAACTGTAAAGGCATTCACAACTATCAGCTGAACTTCAGGTGAAGGTTTGAGGTCTGGTGATAGGCTGTGAAAAGGCTGCAGCAGACAGTGCATTGATGATAATGGGAACATTATGTACTAAAGTACACCTCACATATTGTTTGTTTATACTTACAGTTTACTACTAAGTACAGTTAGGAAGACCAGAGACAAAAAAGCAGGCCAGAAGAAAATGGCACTTAAGGTCTCTGTATCTTCTTTCTTTTCTCCCAAACCGTTATGCCCTACAATCAGAAAGTAGTAAGGCATTTCTCTAGCAAAAAGAGTTGTCTTAAAAAAAACCCAAAACACCCAACCAACCCTGTGTAAAATTTCTGTGATCCCTTCTATGTATTTATATCTCAAAGATTTCACTTTCATATAAAATCTCAAGTTAGCTGTCCTCCCACTCTGCTGGGGAGTGAAGTGTGTCAAGCGAAGCATCTCCAAGCCCCAGAAGAAAATGCTATCTTTGTAAGCTTCTCTGCAAGATATTCTCCTGATGGGATAATTCCCTTTCATCCCCTCACTCAGTCTGCAGCAGTTTTCCCACCCAGTCTGCCCCTTTTCATGTTTTATTTTCTCAAGACTTTCCCATTTTCATCCTTAACCTATGAGCACTTTTTCCAGATGTGTGGCAAACACTGCCTTTTCAGAACACAGTTTTGAAAACAAAAAATTCCAGGGGCTGATTTAGCTCAGAACATTGATGTCTTTGTGTGAGTAGATACCAGATGAGTTCAGAAGCCTGAGGGAGGCCTCTCCTTTCAACCTTCCTGGTAATATGAGTCAAAACTCTATGTACTCAGCATGAAGAGGAAACCTGCTTCCTCTAGCACCGGATGGGACAGTAAAATATCTGCAGCTGAGCTGATATTAGTCCTTATGGTGGTTTAGTTGTTTATTTTGAGATTTTGCTATTTCATGATTTGGTAGAGTCATTCTGTAATTATTACAAGGTGTGTAATGCTTTTGAATTCCTCTTGGGCAAATGCTTGAAGCTGATTTCAGTGACAGATTACAAATTTGAAGACAGATCTGGGTGCTTTGATTTGACCTATCTTCTCTGATGGGGAGACATGACCCCTATAAATAAAGTACTACCTATTGAGGCTGCCAGAGACAATGCCCCATGTTTATGGAGGTTCAAGACTTTTAAAGAAGCTTCTATTATATCTACTCTACAGTGAAAGAGGCTGGGAAGATTAAGGCACTAAGAGGAATGTATGAGCTGTACGCAGACAGTAGCATGAAGTGTGTCTCTGAGAAAGTGACTACCAAAACACCAGTAAGATGAGACCAGAGATGCCTTGGGACAAAAGCTGCTAATAAAAACACTTGTGTATTGGGAATTTCTCCTGAAAATCTGAACATGCTGGAGAAAGTGTAGCCTTCAAATTAAATTAATGAATCCTAAATTATTGACTGTTTTGCTATATGTGGAGCTACTTTTTAAGGCCTTTTAGTTAATTTTGATTTGAGGTGGGTGACTTCTCCTGAAAGCTAATCTAAGGCCCTGTTTTATTTAAACAGCTCACATATTTTCAGATTATTTCTTAGAACTTTACGGACAGAACCTGAAATAATTCTTGGCTGTGTTAACACAAATCTGGGTAATATCCAATGGTTCAAACCAAGACCAGTGCAGCTGCTGTAGAGGAGATGTTCGTAATCTTAAACATCTTGGAAAGATACATGCTGTAGTAATGGATCATGACAGCTAAAAACAAGGTCCCTTCTGGTCTTTGTCATTACTCAGACTTAACACTATTTGAATAATGTAAAGAATAATTTGTAATTTAGTTTACAACTGACACAAATACTTACTGAATACACTCTTTCTACGTGTGATCCATCCTAGCAGAGGCATAGTTAAAAAACAAATGTAGAGAACAATTTCCTTTCAAGCAGGCTTTTCTAAATGCATATGAAAAATGTAGGTTTCTAAGAAATGTTTTAAAAATAACAGGACAAACATATGAAGTAGCACATGTATCTTCACAGTTTTTGATCCCAAACTTCATATTTTGAAAAAATGGAGTTGACTTTCCCTGCCCATTCATTCTTTGATCACACCTCTGACACTGACAGTAAACTGCAGCCTAGTGTAGGTAGATGAACAGGATGAAATCTATGCAAAATACATTGTATTCCTACAAGTTGTCAACTATTCATGAGATAGTAATTATCTTTAGTCTTAATCAGCTTGGATCTGGAAAGAAGCATTAATTGTTTTCATCCCATTTTTCTGTGTTATGCACAAACTTATATAGTACTTGTTCATTTTAATTTAATTTGTGTAATCTAAAAGGTTTTTCTTCATAGCTGCATAAGAAACAAGGTGAAACTTTCTCTGATTATACACTTACATTTATGTTGTTGCATGTTCTTAGGATTTTTAGTTTGAACCTGAGGCCTACCTTTTATCCTCAGAGGTTTTGGAGTGACTGCTAATACTGCTCATGAATTATATGCAGGAGATGCTTCAACAGTGAGAGTAAGTGTGAGTGACATTTGATTAGATAGATTGATTAGGTTAAACTACCCAAGTTTGTCTTGTCAGTTGTTAATTTTTTTTCATTCCCTCTCCACAGATGAGAGACAGATTTATATACTGTATACCATCAGATCAATATGCATTAAAGACAGTCAGTTAAAGAAAAAAAGTAAGAAGGAATTTGTGTAATTGGCTCGCTAAGGACTACAAATGAAATTACGGCAGGTTGAGGTTTCAGTGGTGTAAGTTATCCACCATGTTTTATGGATTATTAAGCATAAATGGAAAGATAATCTAATGTCATTACAGGATCACTTGTGGAATTTAAAATTCTTTCCCAGAATGATTTTCCTGGCATCTATTTAAGAGATGTTAAGTAGTACTTTTCTTTAAAAAATCCACTAATGGAGTTACGTCAGAAAAACATTTCTAGTCATGTTTGTTATGCCTTGTCTGAGTAATTAAACTGGGTTTTTTCCCCTTTTACTCAGTTGGGCTATTTACCGTCTTTTAAAGCACTAAAGTGTGGCTTGTTGGTTTAATACTCTTTAAAAAGTGTTTCTTGAATGAGATACACATTTTTTCAGTGTTTTCACATCCTAAAAGAAATCAGTTGTGACTTCCTGGGATTCCCTCAAGGTCAACAGAAAGGCAAGCATTCACCCTTATTTTAGCTACATTTATGAGCAATGTGGTTAATCAGGATAAGAAGGATCAGGTTTTTGGAAGAATTATTAGGAATGTGCTACAATGTCACACAGATTAACTTGTGGGTTGATAGATTTCCCTTGGATTTCCTCTTCAGATGAGTTGTCACCTGGGAAGTAGATAGGATGCTGCTTTGCAAAAAGGGCTTGTTAGGTCTTATAGTTTATAGATTTTTACAGTTTAATAGTTTGTAGCCAATAAGGAGCCTCCTTTTTTGTTGCATTCCTCTGAGCTGAAAAATAGAGTGATGTGATTATGAATCAGAGTGACCAGGCAGGGCCATGTGAGCATTGTTTTTAACAGGTTTTGCTGAACAGTTCCTTTCCTTACATACCATCTTTCTGTATGAAAACTGCAAAGCTAATTATGACCTTTCTGCACTACAAACATAAACCCAGCTAATGTAGTTGTGGGTTCTTTGGGATCATGGACTAACAGACTGTTGCTCCTGTTTGGCCTTGATGCTTTCTGTGTCTTTGCTTACTCTAATTTCTTTCACTGCAAGCAAGTTTGAACTTGTTTGCTAATGGAATAGGGTATCTCCGGAGTTTTCAGCTAGCAGTCTGTTTTCTGAGAAAGAAGTCAACAGAATTGCCTTCTCCAGCTCCCAGGATGGCTGACATTGAATCAGCCTGAAGATCAGGATTAGTAAAGCAAAGTTTGTGCATGTGTAGCAAGCACCCTCTCAGAACTGATTGGATCATTTTTATTTTTCCGATGTTACAACCCCAGAAGTTATAGAGAATGTTCCATTGCTATAAAAATTCATTCTTTACTACCCTTACCATTAAGCAGTGTCCTCTAAGGCCTGAAATATTTTACCTATTATGCCAATTTAATTTTAAATGGACTTTGGAATTAAAGATGATGTGCTTTCTTTAGCTGTACTAATGAATGTATTTTCACAGTAAGGATGACTGATTTTAAACCTCGTCTGCTCCATTAACCTGTGCCAGCACATAGCATTAATCCTAAACTTCTTTAATGCCTGATTTTACAATTGAAAAATAAAAATGTTTGTCTTGCAGGAGAATATTTTTGGTCAGTTAATAATAAATATTTCAGATGTTGAGCCAAAACTCCATCTGGAAGTATCTGAGAATTAATATCTGTGGTTTTTTTAAAAGATTTTTTGGCATTTTTTTGGCAAGAGCAGAAGTGATAATAGAATTGAGAGTGCCATAGCCAGATTGCACCTGGGGGAGGGGAGGAATGATTTGGTTTCTGTGTTTCTGCTGCTGTGAATGCTGACTTCCCTGAAATCTCATGAGGTTGTTTTGAGTTTGAGGGCTACAGTTAAGATTAAAATCTAGTTCACCAACACAATATAGTCCTAAAGGCAGTCTTTAAGCCAGAACAGATTCAAGGGATGTTTCATCCAAATTGTGCTTTTATGATGGGGAAGGTAGAGAATAACTATCTGGGCAATAAAAAAATTCTGTAACAACTGACACTGTTTATTACTCCTGAAAGTGGCTTAATGTAAAGGCAGGGGGATGTCACTGTCACATGATACTTGCTCTGACCGAGGAATGGACACTTTGGGTGTCTAATATGGGATCCATAGTGACCAGGACTGGGTCCCTGTTAAGAAACTGGGACTCAGATCAGCATTTTCTCTGTTCAGTCTGATTGAACAAGCCATATATATTATGGGTTCCTTAATAATTTCTTAGTCTTTTTTTTTTGGCAATAAATCAAGTAATTCTTACTTGAGAATCTTGAGATAAGTAATGGATTTGATTTTAGGAATTGTAAGAAAAACAGCAATTTCCAGTCTTGGGTTTAGAGAGTAGGCTTTCTCTGTTAGTGTCTGAAACAGTTTTTAACTGTTTTACATGGAAAAATCTAGGTGAAAACAGTCAGCTGCTAAATATAAGATCTGAAAACCTTTGGGCATGTGCAAGATCAGCAGAAAAAGTAAATAATATAGACCACAAACTGAGTCAAAAGCACACATGGTGTTGCTAAAAAGAAAGCATTCAATCAGACATGCGAACAAAGCTGTAGTTTGGAAGGTGCAAGGGTAAACTGCAGGGATTAGGCTTTCAGCCATTAGTACCTTTGAGCTCATTGCTTAAGTGATTGCTAGCCCAGGTGAAGAGAGCCAAGGAAAGAGTTCAGGAAATAACCTACAAAACTGGAATAAGAAGGAGGGTGTAATCTGTTATTTGTTTTCATGGTGGGTGAAGAAAGAAGTAATGCATTTGAACTGCACAAAGAAATTCCTCCTCAAGTCTCTGTTAGCCCTTTTTGTCCATGATGATATAGTACTATAAATACTCTAAGCTATATCAAATACAGATGCAAATGAAATCTTCTTTTAGATAAATGTGAGAAAACAAGGAGGCTAATTAAAAAAAGACAAACAAACAACCCAAACAAAAACCAAAACAACAAAAAAAAGCCTCAAACCCACAACAACAAACAACCCATCCAAACATAACACCGGACTACTAAAACAGCAACACGAAAACCTCCTGGGGTACTGAAACTATGTGGTTTGGGAGCTTTGAAAGACAGTATTTTGAGTAGGGAGGTTAATATATTTGTGGGAGAAATCAGAGGACTCAAATAATTTCAGAGAAGCAGAAATTCAGGACTGTTCAGAGCTGACCTCACAGGAAGAGGATGAAGGCTTCTAAGTTGAGATCCAGCTCAGAGACTTTGAGAAGTGATGAAGCTATTGTTGATTTTTCATATTATGTTCTCAGGAAAAATTCCCTCAATTTAAGAAGAGAAATCTACAAGACTTTGATATCTTTTTACTTTGATAAAATCCTTCTTACTTTATAAAACAAAATGCACAAGATATTATTTATTTATAATTGCTCAATAAGGAGTATAGCTTGATTATTAAAATATCTATTAATTATTTTAGTCCTGACTTAGACCTGGAAGAAATTTCCCAATGCAAAGCATTTCTGGGCTTGTGTTTTACTTGTGGTTTTTACTGACATACCATTATTAAATAGGTATAGCACAGAACTACTGAGTGTACTCAGTATTTTGTTATCAAGGGGAGGTTTAGAAATGGTATCTGGAGACCCTTACTACACATAAATATCATGTGCTTGAGGCACTTGAGACAAATTTTTTTTCACTAAGATATTTGGAGAAAAAGATGTTTCTTTTAAATGAGGAAAAAATGTATAAATTGTATATTAAAAAAGTATGTGACAAACATACTTGACTTCTGATCAAAGAAAGGCCTGATTCACATTGCAGTTAATGCTTCAAATGTCCCCCAAGATCAAGTCCTAAATTTTTATTTTTGCAATGTGCCAGTGATCAGACTGATCCTAAATTAAAGGTTTTGCTCCTATGTCCTCTTTCTGCTTCAGGCTGATGTATAAATCATAGATTAGGCAGTGTAGTTTACTGCATAGATTATATTAGATGTGTCCTATTGGTTTACTTCTGTGTTTGGGAATAATCAAATTCCATGCTTTAAGATATAGCGTGATCACTTTTTATCACAGAACAGTCATTGTAGCCTAGCTTCCTGGAGAGCATTTTACAAGTGTCTTTCAATTTCATCTATCTGGTAAACTTCATTCAGTAGAATAATGGACTAGAAAGCCTGTGTTTGTAAACTTTACTCAATATAAAAGACTACAACCATCAGCAGATGAATGACTGGTCAGTGGCAGTGTTAGACACAGACAGACTGGGCTATCAGTGATATATGGAAGGTTCTTAAAGAGATAAGGGAATCTATGGAATTAAAGTAGAGAGAAGTCTAACAGTGTTATTTCCAGTTGAAATACACTCAGTTCATTTCACCGGGCAAATAGACACACTAACAAAAAATGTAGTGTTTTTGATAAAAGAAACACTGCTTCAAATCCTTAAGAAATATACAATTAATATTGACTGCAAGGTGTTTCCTACTTGGAATTCCTAAGTAAGAGCAGCAGGATAACATAAAGGCTGTAGAATGAGGAACTGTATGTGAGAAAATGATAAATGGTGAAGTTGTCAGTCTAGGATATAGCATTTGTTGACAAGAGTATGTCACCCATGCTTAGATTTATAACATCGTTTTTACGATGACTATAAAATAATTTGCTTTATGAAACTAACTTACTTTTTAATGTAGTATTTAATTTCTTTTTGTATAAAATTAACACTAAATTGGCAAGTCTATAAAAGATCCTGTAAAACTGAATTATTTATTGACAAGCCCTGTAGTTTTATACCTGTAATTATCTGTAAAAGTTGATTTTTATATTAACAAATCCATTTCAAGAATGCACCCTAGTAATGTTTTGGGACAGTGAATTCCACAGTTTAATTATATATTGTACTCATGCTAATGTCTGTTGTAGAGGCTTCTTTGTATTTTTGCTGGTTTAAAATTTCTCAAAAATGACTTTGTGAAATAAATACTTTTTGTGATACAGAATCAAGGAGGAAAAAGATAAAGTGGGAGAGACCATAAGCAATTAGAGAAAGTTGCAGCACCAACCTTAATATCTGGTCTCAGTTCAGTTTCAATATATTCTGCTTCTTGAAGTAGAAATTAAGAAGAGATTTCTCTTAAGGCTTGGACAATGCCTGAAAGATCCTCTGTTGTCCTGTTTTTTGCTAAGCCTTCTGTTTTAACCTTGGAGTCAAAGAATTTTCACACAGTTTTATGTAAACAATAGCCGATGTTTATTTAACCGTATTTTCTGTTTTTCATTCCTTTTGTGATAAGAGGAGGTTTGATGAGCATCTTTTTTCATCAGTGAGATTGAGGAGAAAGTGACATGTTCTCCAATCCCTTGTGGAGTTGAGAATCTTATAAAACATGTCAAATGTAAATAAACTCTCTCTTTTTCCTCCTTTCTGCTGAACCTAGCAGGTGTGAGAGTGTCCTTTATTGTGCTTTCACCGGCACAATCTTCTTATAAGACTGAGTACTGAAAAGAAGTTTTGAAGCTTAGAGGAAGACAGATCTACCTTCATAAATATTGCAAGGAGAAACGACTATCTCCTAATCATGAGAGAAATCTTATTTAGATTATTTTCTCTCGATGCTGTTAGTTCTATCTTATTTAAAAATAGTCTTGCACAGATGCTTATCCAGAGCACCTCTTATGGCCTCATATGACTCTGATGCTGAGCTTGTTTGGCAAGGGAATTGTTCCAGCTGGTTATTCCTACCAATTGATGAGTTTTTGTCATCAGATGACTCTCCTGATGTCCATTGACGAATGTTCCTGTAGAGCCATCCTATTCCTTACAGGTGACCGAATGGGCTGGGCCTTCTTCCTCAAGTATGTATAAATTTGGACTTCACATTTTGAAGTCCAATCTTTGTGGACTTGCCAAATGAGCCAGTCTCAGCTGGAACTGATAAATGGGGACTCCCCACCTCTGCTTTCAGTGAGCATCAAGTTGTTGCCCAGACACATGTGGATGGGAAACAATCACTTGCTACTGTTGATGCAACAAAGGTGCAAATCATACAACCAGTGTTTGTTTTGTGTATGCCCTGTATGCATAGTAGGAGGAATTGGGAGTGCCTGACTCATGTTTTGCCAGCAATCGGAAAATCTTCCCTATATCAGAAACAAGGTAATTTCAATGTGTCGAGGTCTGATCATGTCCTCCCCACTGATTGCAAAACTAGATTTTCACTGGCTCTATTTTTTTCTGACCTTATTATATGGCTCCAAACCAAGTGCTAGCAAAGGACTACACTATTCTCCATCCATTGCATGACAAAACTAGATAATTCAGGTCCTGAATTGTAAAGTTGTGGTTATCTCAATAACTCTCTTGAGTGGAGACTACATTCATTACACCATGATATTGTCATCCTTTCCAAGTAGTCCTTCCCTAAAATCTCCTAAATATAAGAGCATCTTTTCTTTCAGTCCCTTTGAAAGACTGATTTTTTATCTGCTGCTCTTGTTGATATTTTTCTTCAATTTCTGTAAGAATCTCAGCCCTAGGGTTAATATTGTGAAGTATTATAGTACATAAATAGATATTTAAAATTAATATCTACCTGTTAGTTATGAAACTGTGATCAACAGTGATCACACTAACTTGTATTTAATTAGAACATAAGAACATACCTAAAAACTGCTGACTGCAGGCCCCCTCTAACAAAAACAACAAAGAAAACCCTATACCTTATTACTATTTTCAGTGTGTATCTTCAAGTTTCATTTAGTAACTTTGCTTGTCAATGATTAGTTGTTTAGTATTTTTTTCTCAAGGTCCTTAAACACATTCTTTTTGACAAGGAAAAGAGATGAACCTCTCTATGCATCCCCTCATTACATTTTTTTTAGCCTCTTCTGTGTGTATTTCTCAAAGTCTTTTCTAAATAGTAGGTCATTTTGTAGTTTAAAATCAGTCTTATTAATTCCATTATTGGGGGAAAATATTCAGTCTAAGTTGCCTTGACTGTTCTACTTGCATTGTCTAGGATTTCATTACAACTTTTAGTGGCAGTATGATGGTTTGAGAAGTGTATCCACATCATTTACTTGTCTAGACAGCTGTGTGGAAAGCAGAAGAATCATACCATAAGAAATTGAGTCATGTACAGAGCTGGAGAAGATTAGAACTGTGTTTATGAATGTTGCTGTAATATAAATAATGCTTAGTAAGTCTTCCAAAATCTACAACCTTGCAAAAAATTAGCAAGTTTTTGTTTGGTAATTTTCCACTAATAAGCCCTTTCTGTGTCTCTTAAAGGTCTTTTTAATAGGTTAAAAAAATTCTCAAGCTTTGTTTCTTTAAGCAGCCATTCTCCTTTGTTTCCAATCCAAACCAGGTACCATGTATTGAAGATAGGACTCACTATCTTAGTTGTTATTTTTGTTCATTGGACTTCTTTTGACATGAGCAAGAAGTTAGAAAAAACTCTTCTCAGTATTATTAAGCAGCTGAAAAGCACAAAGCATAATACAGAAAATTTCTGGAGCTAACAGTATTTTGGGAGACATGTAAAAGTGTTTGTGATTCAGGTAGCTGTCTGTTTCCTTCAAAGACATTAAAAACCCAAACTGACTGTCTAGTAGGTGTTGCTTAGTCACAAAATCCTACATGGAGTAATCATAGCTCTAGACTATTATTCCACTTATATTTTCATTAGTGCTATAAACTCCCCTGCACAGTAAGATTTAGAGGCAAACTACATCTTGTAGAGAAATTTCAAAATAAATATATTCTTTTCACTGATGTGTCAAAGTTGAAGAGTTTATAATACCATGATGATCCTTAAAATATACTGGGATAAAATCCAAAAAGAGGGTGGGGGGTTTTTTTGCATCTGAATCTCCTATCTCAATTAAAATTGGGCACCATTGTTGTATTGCACTAGGTATATCTAGTTTGTTTACATTATGATTTTGCACTGGGTGAAACTTAATATTACACTACTGTGCAGTATAACCTTCCCACTCCTGTCTGGTGGTGGTCTGTTCCTGTTATCCCTGCCCCCTACCCCTTCACGTCACCTGGAGCCCATTGGTTGTAACCCCCTCCCCGCCTCTTCCTCCCAGGGGTTTCAAAAGGAGGACCACGAGGCTGGATACTTCCTCTCTGTCTCCCCGTCTCCCCTGTGTCCCCTGTGTCCCCTTTGTCCCCTGTCTCCCCTCTCTCCCCTCTCGGACCAGATTGAAAGCACAACCCCAGGGACACAGTTGCGGAGGGGGGAAGAGCGCCTTTTTGTCTTTTGCCTTTGTTCCTGTCACTTGCTCCCCTGATCCGGGGTTCTCGAGCTAGCCAGGAAGGACCCTGGGTCAGAGCACAGTGATACACCATATTTGACTTTTTTAGCTTTCTCTCAACAAATTCTGTGAGATTTGACCCCAAAGTAGTCTAGGTGAAAATTATATTTCCTGGTGGAATTAGCATGAAAATTTTTATTTTGGCTTTCTAGAAGAGTAATGATTCAAAAAGTATCATTCTCTACTATAACATTTGAATTTTGTTTTTATACAATTAGCACCCAGTTTCTGTGATCATGTGTGTCATATACAGCGATGCTCAGGCCCAAACAAGGATTTCTGTGTCCCAGAATATACCTAAAAGATGTCACAGAAAGATTATGAATTTTATGGATTCCCAAGCCTGAGTAGTTCCATAGACGTATATGGCCTAATGTATTTCTGACAAGCAATATAGAATTTTATATATATTTCAAAATGATCTTATTTTAAGTCAATATTTAAACTCTAGTTATGAAATTCAAAATGCATGAAACATTGGTATTATCTTACAAGTTTGAGTCATTGAATTAAAATTTTACAGATTGGATAACAAGGGCAAAACTATCAGGGATGTAATTTCATAAAAGGCTGAGTCTTCTGAACCCTCTTTAAAATAGGTTTGATTTTCACCTTGTCATGATCTTGGTGGGCACGCTCAATATTGTTAAAAGTTGGTCAGACTTACGGAAAAAAGGTCTTTCACCCAGATGATAGAATTTTTCTTGAGAAGGAAACAAAACAAGGAACATTCTCTTTCCAGCTAGGCTTTCTTGAAGTTCACTTTATTTTATGTATGAGCAATCACAAAAAATCAATGGGTCTTGGCTCTCAAAAAGTGAGATAGAATCAATGTCATAAAATGTTTTTGCCTGTTATTCACAGTCCTAAGCTTTAGGTAGCATATGCTTGATTGAATTAAAGAACCTAAAATGGTGGAAAGCACGAGTAAATCCATATAGTTGTGGAATTGTGAAACACTCCTAGTTCAACAAACATTAGAAAAATTGAACTGTAATGGACATAGCTAATGTTAAGCCACAACCATTGTGAAGATCTCTAAAGCTCTGATGTTTAGAAGGAGTCAAACATAAGTTAACCAGGAAAACACAATACTGAGTTGCTAATTATTCCACTAACATGAAGATGTGCAGCTCTTGGGAAGCCTTAGGACTTTGACCAGAATGGGGACAAAGACTAATAGTGGGCCACAAAAAAGCCCATGGGGTTCCTAACAGAGTGTGGGATATTTTGCTTGCAAATTGCTGGGTGAAATTCAGACTATGTCCTTTATAACTTGCTGTCATATCATGCAGTGGTAGCTATGTAGCTACTGTGTAAGATATTAATTTCTGCCTTTCAATTAAATACACTCCCAGTGAGTGGACAAGAGTAACAACTGGTAAGGTTTTTTAAATCCTGCAGCTTAGGGTAATAATAATGAATGGGACCTCCTGGCTCATTAAACCCAATCTCATACTTCTGTAGACCATTTGTATTTTAATATTTATTTTTTAAACAAATGAAATTCCATGTTAAACCTACTGGGTTTTTTGTCCTCAACTAAAGAGTTACTATTATTGAAGAACAGTTAGACAGGGAGATCATGATGAAGGGGGATTTTTGTCCCTGAGATTAGCTCAGGTGGTTAGAGCATGGTGCTAATAACACGCAAGCGGTGGGTTTCATCCCTGTATGGGCCATTCACTTAAGAACTGGACTCAATGGTCCTTGTGAGTCCCTTCCAACTCAGAATATTCTGTGATCTTTTAGTCACATAAAAAAATTGTTCTATTCATAAACCACTGATTTCTCTGCCAGCTAAAATTTTTATTTGGATAACTCTTAAACATCCATAACATTTGTTTGCTCTTCTTATAGATATCAAAAATATTTTCATATCAAATTCTTTTATTTTTCTGTATTTTTTTCATTCTTTCAATCATCTGACATTTAGTTAGTCTTTCTGAAAACTGGTGATTATGATCTTGTATTTTAGATGAGATCTTAGTGCTTTATGTTTCTTTATTGAAACTATTGTTCAATAATAAAATTATTATTTTTAAGCACGACTTAGAAACATCTTGTAGTCAGTCTCTAATTCACTGTTTTGCACTGTTTTTCTAAAGTTTCTTATATGTTGTGATTTCAATTCTAACTTTCAGTTTTATTGTAGACAGTCTTGAGAAAACCTAGTACTGAATATTGGAAGTATATGCCTAAGTGACAACTTTTTTGACAGAGAATGTTTTATTACCCTGGGCTGGTGCTTGGTGATCCTTCTTTCATTCATGGAATCCCACGGCTGACTTCGTCATAAACTCATCCATAAAGCTATTTCTGTATCACAACCAAACTAAGATAAATTCAAACATCATTATATATAGTGAAGCATATGTGTATAACCATGTAAGTGAATTTATATGCATATATAAATTGTATATATAGCTGTCTTTCATCTACATTCTCAACTGTAAGCTCCCTCTTGTCATTTTATGACTTTAGATTACATCTTGGGTAATAAACTTTGCATGTAACTGTACCTTTCAGTCTACTGCACATTTTCAAGAGTAGTGTTGTAAGTTACTTGACTGGTTTTCACAGTACATTTTTACTGATGAACTAGAAGAACACAAAGTCAGCTTTGTCACATAATAAAATAGTTAATAATGTATTTTAGACGTAAATATACATAGGGATAATAAAGCTATGTTAATTGATATGATGATTTATTTTTCTGGACATGATTGAGAGTATGTTAGCCTAACCTACTAAAAGCTTTTCTCACAGAAGTTAAACTTTAATCCTATTTGGTGGAGAGAATGCCAAAACATATGTAGTGATAAATAATGTAATGCATATAATAGTAGCATAGGTCAGTGATACAGTCTTGATCTGCTGGTGACTTGTATACTGAAAAAATATTATACAGTTGTCAAATGTAAGATCCTTCTTACAGGAACAAAAGAAGCAGATTATGTTTCAGAATTCAGAATCTTTTATGGAAAAAAACAGTGCTCAAGTCTGTGCAGAATGGAAAATCCTTGTATTGCAGTAAAATTTCCTATAGCTTACAGGGCATCTGTGTGATATCTTCCTTATCTTCTGATATCTTCTGATATCTTTGGAGATAAACCAAAAAAATTCATTAGGAAAGACAGACAAATATGGCAAAACAGTGACCTTGAAACTTCATCTCCTCAAAGATGGTCTGGATAATTAATATAAGAATTATATTATTGTATATATAATAAGACTATATTAATATGAATAATTTCTTATTCTCCACCTTCTGCATGGAAAGCTTTTTGCCAAAGCTAATGGAATAGATCAGAAATCAGTGATTTTCTAAGTTTCAACTGGAAAACTGAAAATGGAAATTCCAGACTCCTGCATACTGGCATAGACCTAGACAGGATCTACATTGAGTTTGCTGTCATTTTATCGTTAAGAATGCAGAACATAATAAAACTCAGTCAAACCTATTGAGTTTTGTATTAATGCTAATATGTGCTTCTATGAAGAAAAAAAAAATTATTACAGGACCTATATAAATACATATATATACATAAATATATACATATATGGGTATTGCTTAGTGTAGCAGAAACAAAAGAAACTACAATTCCAAAATAGTATTGCTTTTTAGTTAGTGAAAAAATAATGAAGTATATTTGAGAATGGTGTTAGGCATGTGTATGTGCAACTGTACCTTGGCAGGTAAAAAGAAACTCTCTGTGCTCCTGGAAACTCAGTTAAGAGGTGATTGAACCACGAGGTCTCATCCCCCAAAAAAGGAACAGAGTGATCATTTCAAGAATGTGGAAAAGCAAGCTGGAAGGTGGCACCTAGCCAGAGACTGTAAAAGATTTTCTTGTAACCAATCAGCTGAACACGTGTTTAAGGCCAGAAAGGCAAAGAAAATCTGATGTTCAAAGTCGTACAGAGAAAAAAAAATGATAAATTTTTGATAGGAAAGAAAACATGCAGCTTGGTAATCACTGTAGTAAGCAGGGAGTTGAGGCTCAGATTTTTTTTTTTCAGATCTCTATGGCTACTGTATTCAAAATAAAAGATTCAATTTAATTTCATAAATAACCTCTCACTGACTAGTCGAGTGTTTGTTATATTTGAAAATAATTCACTTATCTGAAGTGAAATATGAACTTTGTATCGCAATGTCAGATTGCTCTTCATAGCTGGTGGGGCCTCTTTCAGTACCCATGTTATGTAGTCGTTTACACTGTGAGAAACAGCACACTAAAACGATGGTTTGCTTTACATCCATATCACAATCAACATTTGTATGGATGACTGCTTAGAATTCAAGGGAAGTAAGAACTGGGGCACGAACCAGCCTTTTTGTTCTGCTCATCTGAATAAGTTTATTCCCTCAAGGCTACAGAAATGTTGAAGACGTTAAGTGTTCACTCAGAACAGAAGTTCTGTAGGCTGCATGGGGGCAGAAACTACCAAGGAATGTTTCGTATCAAATTTGCACCCAACAGAGTGAGGATGAGTAATTGTTAGGTGAGAAGCTGCTATAGCTTTTTGTTAGCAGTTCTGAGTTCAGCAACAAGATATTATCTAAGACCCAATGGAGATCTGAGTAGGTGACTCAGAAAATTAGTAATGGCTTATACAATCATTTCTAGGTCAACAGTTTGTATATGTTGAACTTTATTCTGGTAAATCATCACTAGCTGATGACTCTTCTGTGGTCTCTGAATTGTTATTCTATATTTGTTTTCGTGAATGAACTACTTAAAATAACTGCCATGGCAGGCCTTCTTTGGCATAGCTGCTCATTACTGCAGTAGAAACAGAGACCTGACTGGAATGGAGGATGGAACTGCTCTGTCAGCCCTAGAAGCAGCTCTTTCAAAGGAGAAATGGCAGGTTCCAGTGTAATACAAAAAAGGCAGAACAGAGAAATTTAAAACCATCTGAGACAACTGAACTGTCTGTTCTGATATTTCCTATGAAAAACTTAAATTCACCCAGTTTCCCCTGAATTGACCCTGGTATCTTGTGTAAGTCAGAGCCCTAAAGACACTGAGATCCAGAATCAGCCTTGTAAGATGCTTTCTCCTGTCATCTGGATACTGGAAGAATGAAAGCTTTTTATGGTATAGTATTATGGTATATTATTATGGTATATTATATATATATATGGCATATTATTAAAATGCTTGAATCTGAATGAAAAAAAATTGGGTCTGAATCTGAAAAATCACATCGTTTCCTTTAGTTGCTTATCTCCAAATTTCTTCCAGTCCTTTTTCACTTTCTCTCCAAGAATTGTGTACCTTATTTCTAATTGGAATTTTCTTGTCTTCAGCTTGCAATCCTTAGTTAAGATTGTGTTTTCCTAAGAGTTTGGATAAGCCTTTATTGTCAAACATTGCCTGTCTGTGAAAGTTACTATATACCACAGGTCCACCTATGAGGGCCACCCATTCCTACTTACACATTGTATATGGACTAGCCATTTTAGAAATTGTATTTCTGCTTCTTTATTTACACTTAGAATTTCCATGCAAAGGCCGAAATTAAAAGAATCAGATAAGACATTTCTCTTACGTTTCGATTACCTCTAGGTGCATCTTCTGCCCGCAAAACAGGCTCAGTCCTATGTTTTCTGAAGACTTAGGGTTTTTTTCATGACATATTAACATATTAATTATAAATACATTAAATCAGGTTTTGACATGACTGCAGGCAATCATGTTTTCTACTCTCTTTACAGTAGTTTCCATGTATTTTTCATTCCAGTGAATTCTTTTTCATTTCAGTAGGGCTCAAAGACTACCTTTGTAATCTCATAAACATTAAATCATTAAATCATTAATGCAAAACATGTCTGAAAAACACAATAGGTTTTCCAAAACACGTTTTCAGAAGGGATAAGGAGACAGCATTTCCTTCAAAACTTTTTGTTAGAAAGAACTTCAGAGGGTGGTTCTGTACAAATGCACAGAACAATAGATGTCAAAAATCAAGACTTTTATATGCCATCTCAAAATAAAAAAGGAACAATAACTTCATCCCCAGTGTTCTTCCTCTTCATCCTCTTTTTCTCTAACAGAAGAATTCCTGCTGATTTCTTCCTTATGGAGGTTAGTGTTGAGCCCACCCTTACCCCCACTCTCTTTGAAAATAAAGAAACTCTCTTGATTCTCAAGAAAAGTTCATTACAAAGCACTGATGTGACTGAAGAATTTATCCAGACACAGGTGGAAAAGAGCAAAAAAAAAAAAGAATTTGGGAAAATATGAAAAGTGAAGAAATAGGTTGATAGTTCAGTTTGTAATAGGAAAAAATGGAGAGAGTAGTGAAAATTACAGACGTAGTGTAAACCTGTTTCCCATATCTTACTCCTGTAGAAGAGCTGCATTTATTTCCTTGATTTCACCTTGAGTTATTGTATAGATTGGGGATAATTTTAAATAATGCTTTTCAGATATTAGGTACCATCAGTTATATTAAATCATTCAGAAAGATGTAAAGACATTATTGAAGGGGGACTTTTAACTCTTAGTGTTCAAGAAATTATGTTTTTGAAGTTTTTGAGACACTTTACTATATTTCTGTGATAATTGTTTGGATCATCTTAGCAGGAAAGCTGGATTTTGTGCACATTTTAGGATGTGTGTTCTAAATATGTGTGTATGCATACATTTTAATACTGATTAAAAACTTCAGTGTTTATTGAAGTCTTTGAAGCAGAAATAATTTTTTTAAGGAATAGATAACATATAAGTAATATTACTTAAATGAATCAATGGAGTACGAAGTAATGGGAAAGTCTGATCTTAACTCTTTGGAGTACTTCTGATACTGGCTTTTCTGACAGATAGCCTAGGGAGTGTCCAAAGACCACCACTTACCTTGGCAAAAACCCTCAAGCAAACTAAACTGGTCCAGATTTAAATTCCAATGGCACTAGGAAGTGCCAGCTCTAAACCAGTGTACCATCCAACCCTCACTCCATACTTTACCGTGATTTGGGTAACGGATTCATGAGCATATTCTGCAGGAATGGATTTGATTAATCACTCCACCAACATTGATGCTCTAATTACTTTTTGGTGCTACTTACAGGAATTGGGAGGACAGAATTTTGCCCACTTTTGAAATGTAATGCACCATGGCCTTTGGGCAGTAATATGTTAGAATTCCATCTAAATGCAGAAAGCTAAATAAAACCAAACAGTTTGTAATTCCTCTGTCCCAGCAAAAGTATAAATTTAAATGCAAACATAAATGCATTCCTAAATAATGATGCCTTTGTTAATTTGAGCTGCAATGAAGATGACAAATTTTAATGAATGGTATGATTTTCCTCCCTCCAAATGTATTATTCAAACCACATAATTTTTCATTGTTCACTAAGCTGTACTGGAATTCAAGAAACTATAAACATCTTCCAGCTAGAAAAAGATTTCTTACAAGCGAAATATTTTAAGTTTGCTTTTTTCCAGTCTGCTTTTAAGAGTTTTAGTGGATAGAAATTAAGCAACTTTTCTCCAAAAGCTATCTTATATTCTAGTAGAAGCAACTTTGGCATGTTTTTTTTTTCCTCAGTTTTGTCACACTAATATTAGTTTTCCAGACACTGAAGTGGTAAGTGGGATAGACTGTAAATTTGTAGACACAGGCTTAACAGCTGAAAGAGCTCTTCTCACAGCATCTAGACCTTCAGCCTATTAGTCTACAGAAGCATGGAAGTTGTGTAGAATGTCATATTTCAATTTTCTTCTGTCATCCCTTTGCCAACCTGTATGGTGGAAGTGCCCTGTGAAAGAGTCTTGTTAGCACGATATTTAAGAGCTCACACTTTAAGAAGTGTTTATTACTACTTTTGTCACATATTTTATTTTGTTGATTGTGTTAGGTGAACATAATTTCTTGCTTGCAACTCTGCTTCATCAGTTGTCTTTTGTTAGAGCAGTTACTAGAACTGGAAGCATCTTTGGGTCTGTATAAACCTATTTGACTACAATTTTAGACCATTAACTCAACAACACTTTCCCTCCTGACTAAAACTCCTGGGCCACACTGTACATGAGAACTCCCTATGTCACTCTTTGTGGCTGTTGTGAACCCCTCTGCCCTGGAAATTTCTCTATTATCTCTGACAAAAAAAAAACCCAAAAAACAAAAAAACACCAAAACAACAACAACAACAACAAAACACAACCAAAGTAGCATATGGAATATAGTAGAAGCATCTCTCCAGAAAAAACCAAAACAAAATAAAACAACAAAAACCCTCCAAACCCCAACAAAAACATGGGAATATTTGGAATATATATGCAAAGTATATTTCTTTTCACTTACTATTTTGCACACACATGCTAAGGTGTGCTTACATCAGCCAAATTCCTCAGGACTAATTTAAACAACTAAGAAATGAACAGACAGGAAGCTCTACCTTGCTGTTACAGGAATGTTGTTCACGTTTATATTTAGACAGCTCTTTTTTGTCCAGAGGCACCATAGTAGTTGTCAAAGTAGTCCATTTCACCCTTTTCTACCTATCATTTAACTTTTGTGAGCACTGCTGAGATCCTTCATAGAATAGTGAAGGATCTTTAATTTTACTACATGCCTGAAATGAAGGTTAGTGCAATAGATGACTGGCTGAAATGTGTGCGCAAGGTATGAATTATGTTTTCTTCTGCACTTTTGTGAAGACTGCAAATCAATTTCAACCTGAAAAAAACCCAGAACCCAGAACCTAAACCAAACCCCACCCATACCTCTCTGACTTGCAAACCAAATTTGCACTTGTCATTTTGGTTTATGAATCTTCTTTATGAATCACTTAATGTTTTTGAGGCTTAATGTGCCCTGTTCATAGCACAGGCAAACTTTTCATGAAGTTGCCCATTTCATACTAGAACTGCAGTTATGGCCTCTACCTGTTCCAGAGGAAAGAAAGATTATTGTTTCCCCACCTTTTAGTCCTCAATAGTCCAAATTGTATGTTCTTTTACTAGAAAATGTGATATTTAGTGGTGTATTAAAATTTTTCTAATTTTTTGAGAACCTTATAGAGAGTGATTTTAACTTAAGGAGAAGGGGAGGAGGAGCCTGTCCTTCAGAAAAGACAGTCTCTTCATATGAGAGGCAGCTCTTACAAAGGGCATGTGCCATTTGGCATGTTTCCTAGGTATGAGATGAAACAAGCCATGTTGCTTCAGGCAGATGAAAGCTGGGAAGGAGATGGGGGTTGGTTCTGACCCCAGTTCCTACTTGTCAAAAATGTGTGATTTTTTCTCTATTTAAATATATTATAAAGAGCAGAGGGGGGCGGGTGAAAAATGGAGGACGAAAGCCAGAAAAAGTCAGCTATTTTCTGTCAGGTTAGCCATCAAGTCTCATCATGAGAATGACTATTATGGTATGATACTGCAATGTGGATTGCAAAAATCCCTTATACCGAGAGTGTCCGATTTGTTTTAAAGGGCCTGTGTGCAAAGAGGCTCTCCAGGAAACTGTTTGATACTGCAATCTTAGGGCAAAATATATTATCTTAACTGGTGCTTTGTTCTTCAACATTAACAAA
Source organism: Platysteira castanea (assembly GCA_013397175.1). NCBI lineage: Eukaryota > Metazoa > Chordata > Aves > Passeriformes > Platysteira > Platysteira castanea. Next base: position 62,442 of record VYXC01007723.1, read on the forward strand.
CCTTTAACACTGTTTTAAGGAGCAGAATATTAAAAAGTAAAATGTGATACATATAGATCTCATTTGAGCTTCATTTCCAATATAATACTAAGAAGCAAAGTGCTTAGACCTACCACAGGATGGACAGCACTTCTTTCTGAGATAGCTCTGGGAGATTAAAAACTGCAGGGTCAGACCCCAAGCCTATCAGATTACCATTGTTCTCTAGTCATATTCAATAGTCCTTATTCAATGAGATGCACCAATCTCAGCTGGTGTCTGAGCTACAACTCTAGCAAGTAACTGGGGAAGAATGTTATTTGCTCTGAGTATAGTTCCCTCCTGGGAGAGATCCAGGTTAGTGATTGATAATCCTTCTGTATCTAGGGTTCAGGCTGTCTTTGCTTGAAGAAAATTTCTGCAGAAGTCACTAGCATTAAACTTGTAACTTAAGAATTATATTTAACATATATATCTTGAAAGCCTGTACAAATTGTCAAGCTAACAATATGAACAAAACCTTTATTCTGAGAGAGATTTTCTTTGCAAAAAATCTCAGTGTTGCATGTCATCTTTGTCTCTTGTCACTTTATGTTCCATATCTTATTCTTTGTATAAAATAAGCAGTCCCGGGGAAGTCATTGGGAAGTAGGAATATTATGAATGTTTGGCTAGAGCAAGAGTTTGCAATTTTATTGCTGCCTGTTAGAGGTGTGAGAAATGAAAACTTTGCCCAAACTCAAGCACTGTTAGAAAATGTTGATAGCTGAGCATATCTATTTTTAGTTCCAGCATGTTCTGCTGTGTAATTTCTTAAAAGCTCTTCATGTATTTTCTTCATTCTTTGTCTACTTGCAACTTGAAGAGAAAAATGCAGGCATTTGGTAGAAAGATAGAGTAAATAGCTAAATATTGGCTGTCAGAAAAGAAACTACCAAATATGGCTGGAATAGATGTTCTACATATCCATCACCAATAAAGGCATATTTATTTTGTCACTCACTTAAATTGTGTAATATGTCTCCCAAAACTCAGTATCATCAATATTATTAAATTATATCTTCATCAGGTGGATTATAACATTTTAGAGGTATCAATTGCTTTGGAGAGCTTAAGAAGCTTGTTCTATGCAAAGCCTCTCTAGCTATGTTAAACCTTGGAAATGTTACAGTCATTTGTATTTGGTATGGCTACTTCTTTTATCATAACTTATGAAAAATAATCAGTATCACAAAGTCAATACTTTTAGCAGAAGCTCTATTTGCTTTCTGAAACTCACATTAGAAAAATAAGTGACTAATTATCAGAAAAGAATAGTTCAACTGGACATTTCCAAATTCTGCAAGAGATATCTAGTGCATTCATTTAACTTCTTGATACTGAAAATCAGTTCAAACTTCTGAAGCTCAGACTGAATCTAAAATTCCAGGCACTTGGGAAAGTAACAAATTAGATATGCTCATATATTAGTCAGAAGTCCTATTTAATAAAAAGACAAACAAAATATTATATAAATATAAGTAATATGCATTCAAATAAATGTGCAGATCTGAGCATTAGTTTTATAAGATGATAGAATGATAGCAATGCAATTAACTGTAGAGAAAAAAACAACTCCTCCAAATTTCCTAGGAAGAAAAACTACCTTTGTCTGAGAGGTTTTTCTTCTCCCAAATTTTTGATTACTCTCATCTTTCCAACCAAATATGTCTTTAATAATCTCTAGGAATACTTTTATATATGGATTTCAGTTCAGATTTTTTAGCATTAATATTACTTAAATTATCCATGGTTTTTTGAGTCCATGTTCTCTGGAAAATTAGAAAATGACAAGTAGGATTAATCTTTCAAAAAATTAATGTTCTGGTTTTTTCCCGATCCATAAAAACATGACAGAGGATTTTTTTCTGCTTTTAAGTCCATTGTATCTGTGTTATATGTAGTGGTCAATAACAACATGTTGTCTCTGCCACATGTCTGGGAGACATCAGACACCACAACTTGTGTACTAGAGCCATGAAGAGATATCTTATCTGATGGAAAGAGGAATTCCCAGTTGCATGGTAAAGGCATGCTATAGTTAGTCAGAAATCACACTACCTACTTTTTAATTATGGCTCCTCCACCTACCAGCTGCATATCATGGAATGACTTAACCCCAGATTTAAAAGGCACTCATAAAGCTCTGATACACAAGGCTGAGTGAGTGTAAATACTAGAAGCTGTTCCAACTGTGTGTGATTGACATTCTACTGCTGTAAACCAACACAGAACAGCAGAGGTCCTCAAGGGGACATGCCTTGGTAAGGCATTACTGATCACTGGAGTGCCTGAGCAGGGACCAGAGGTGAGGCTAGAGAGGTCAGGTCTAGTCCATAACTGGGTCAGACAGAGCAGCTGGATCTCTGGAATGCCAAAGAAGGTGGTCAGGATAGGAACAAGGAGAAATCAAACGGCGGTGTTCACTCTGGAGAATGCAGCTGGGCAGGGGGAACTGGATGCAGTGCTTTGCATGTTTGTTTTCTCCACAAAAGTAAGACTTCAAAAAATTTAGGAATGGCTTTCTTCCTTAAAAGAAATACAGGGAAATAGATTGGTTTTCTCACAAAGTGTGGAAGTGATCTTCTGCATCCTTTACCTCTGCATAAACACGGGGTGCTGGTGCTTATTAGATAGACTTCTTTAGGCTATCTGAAGAGAAGGCTATCTTCTACACTTCTGTAGAAATTATGGAAGATGCTGCCAAGAATATTATCAAGGACTTCTTCCTCTTTAAAAGAAGAAAGTAATACTTATGATCTTTTTATTTGCACATGAAGATCAATCATAATGACTGAGAAAAAAGATGATATCTAGAATTTGTTTTTGCTAAACTGCTAAAAGCTTGATCTAGAATATTGACTTATATAGTGGTGAGGATATCCATTTTTTACTATTCACTAAATATATTGCTACATGGTTGCATCCTTGGACACATAAAGCAGTCTTAATTAATTAATGAAAAAGAGAATGCACATGATCTTTTCTTTTTACATGACGTTTATCATAAAACAAGATTAAACAGTTAAAGTGGTCTAGGTCCTTTCCAGTTGAAAGACAAATGGAATTCTTGACTAGAATTACATGTACAGGATATATGTGCCATTCTGTGGGTGCAAGTCATGCAGGATATCAAACCATTAAACTCTTGAGGTAGCTCAGTAAAATCACATTGGGTGATTTTATTTGATGTCAATATAATCTTTCCTTAGCTGAGAACGTATTTCTTTAATTTACTTTCCTTACATATATCTGTCACCATAGATATACAAGGTTGTCAGTACACTTGACTTCTGTTTTCTAAGTGAACCTGGTGATTCCTTTTTCATATGCTGAAAGTTATACACAGAGGTAGACATTCAACTATGACAATCAGCAAACTAAGCACAGTAAACCAGGCTTTCAATATTAATGTAGACAGCAAAACAACATCCAATGATCAAATGTTCTCATTGCATGTTTCAGATGAAAGGCTTGAAATATCTTCTATATCAGAGACTGGGACACAGCCCTTTGTAGACACCTGATATTTTGCCCGCAGGGGTAATGTCTGAGCCACCTGCATCTTACTTCTATGTTTCAAATCTTTGTTGTCGCAGAATAGCAAAGGAATAGGAGCAACTAGACTTGAAAGGAGAAGACGGAGTCAGCCGCAAAGGACAACATTATAAGGAACTGTCTTAGCTATAGTAATTTATCAGAAGAATGAAGAAGTTTCAGCATCCTCCTCTCAATACCACCAGCTGTGTCAGAGCTGACAGTCTTTGCCATCAATGTTTTTGCAAAACACTGCTTAGTGAGTGTGTGTGTGTGGCGAAACTGAGGGAATGGAAAAGAGTCTACTGCATTGATATAGTCATCACTCTAAATCTGCTCCATGGTTGTACTTTCTCATCATGTACCTCAATCACAGCCTGGTTCTGGCAAAAGAAAAATGGAATATAAATTCTAAAGAGAAGATATCTTCTAGTGACTAAATATTTTTCTCATTTTTTCAGAAAGAAGATTTCTCAAAAGTTATAACCCGTATTGTATTTTAGACTGAAAACTACTGTCATTTCTCTTCAGATGTAGAAGAAAACTGAAGCTGATGCAGAAAGAACTGAAACTAAATTTTAGAGGATCATACACAATACAGCTGAGGTTTGTTTTATTTAGTATTTTCAGACAAAGCTGTCTGAACATACCAACTACACTGTTGAGAAGGGAGAGAAGGACATTATTTTTGTGCTATACTTTTTTGGGTAGAATGGTGTGCTTTTGAGAGGGTGGAAAATACTAGAGGCATTTCATAGCACTGTTAAATGGGTATTTCAGTGTTACTTTGATTTCACTGCATTTCCTTGGATCTCTTAGTTTAAACCTATACTGGGCTAGCCACTGTAAAACTTTCTCAAAGGTATTAAGTGATCTTGGTATCACTGTTACTCTCCAGCTTCTCAGCTGTACTTCCAGCTGATCACAATGATAACCATGCAGATATGGTACAGGGGCTTTTGTAGCAGAACAAAACTGTTTTTGTAACAGTGTTGCTGCTGTACAGCCAGGCATTAGTCCCCAAAAATACACCTGGGGCTGCTTTCCCTGCCCTGCGTGTCCTGTGTGACTTAGTGCTGGAAAAAGCTGTGACTCTGCATGGCTAACTGTAGGGCAGACACCTATACTGTGTTTCATCTGCTCCTTAAATCAAGGTTGGAGATGTCTGTTCTAACATTACAGAGTAAAACAGTTCTCTGTCCCAAAGTGTCCAAAACATGCAATGGAGAAAGGAAACAAAAATACAACAGAAGTAGTGTATGCAAATAAAAAAAATAATGTTAACAATACCTAAAACAGTGGCAAAATTTCTGGTAAGCAAAATCAGAACCTGAAGATTGTTTTGTATGTTGCCACTGGAGATTAATTAGACTGGCACATGTATGTTCTGAAAAGTAGACTTCTGCTGAATTCAGTGGCGGTCCACTGCACCAGCTTGAGTGAGATATTATCATGTAGACACCACCATCTCTTAAAATGTTTAGTGATGCATGAGAGACAATGTGCTTGTGAATTTCATTAAAGAGTTAAAAAGTCAAGAAATATTAAGAGCACTGTAATTATTAGCAAGATAAAAATGTTTGCTTTTTTATATAAACACATATAGTCATTCAATATTGTCAGATATCTAGTGGCTTGTTGATGCTACAGTGGTGAAATTAAACTTTTGGCTGAAAGGAAAATAAATCTCCAGAAATCTAAAAGCAATGGAAGCTGAAACAGTTAATGAGAGTACCAAGTATAAAAAACTAGAACGAAAAAAAGTAGTCTCCTATTTTTCACTTTAGAAACAGTTGATCTAATAAATAATTTTTTTCCTCTGTTTTTTTTCCTAAATTTTGAAATGCTAGTTCTATTAGTATCCTCCTGACTTAGAGGAAAAGTAGCCCTGAGCACAAAGCAGCTGTGTGTTTGTCCATAGTAAGACATTCAAAAACTTTGCAGTGTGAGTGAATGTGCATAAGTACCTTATACTTGCATTCAGAAATCAAAAGATCTCTGTGGGAATAAATAGCACTTTGATTCTGAATGTTAACAAATGCAAGGACTATTACACATTTTAACTTATGTACATGCCTTGATTTAGGCTTTAGTGAGCTTGCATTAAAATTCCTAACAATTTTAATGCCAACAACCATAAAACTTAAAAACCTTGCATTTGGGGTGTCAAATAATGGTGTAAAAAAATTCTACAAAGGTAGAAAATAATTTGAAATGGTATAACACAGATTGCAGTTTCCTTTGGCATTAAAGATCACTAAACCAACTTCACATCCTCATGTCAGTTTTTCTCACTGGGCCTAATTAAACTATTCCTTTAGGAGGAAAACCCATCACCATTCCACTATGTTCTTGAGTTAGGGTTTGGACGGGGGGGAACAAGATGAAGAATTAAGCAATAGAGGTTTGCAGATGTTATAGATTTTATAAGCTGTTTTCCTAACTCTTTTGGACAACCAATGCAATGAAATCAAACAGAACAAATGCAAATAGAATCCTTTGGTTTTGGGGTGGAGTCTGTTCAGTGTCACTAAGGCCAAAATTGTCTAAGAAACCAACATCATCTCTTTCCTCCCTTCCTAGATGTTTCTTCACTGTGGATTGTTTGTTCATTCTCTAGGAGATCACTTATTAATCATTTCTGAAATACTTTGTTATTTGTTGCTCAAAGTGGTGTTATTTGGAAAAAAACAATGAAAAAAATGCTACTTAATATCATTGTTTCTTGAATTCCAAACTCTAATTTAGGAAAATTCACAAAAGAACGTAGACAATAATAGGGCATACAAGGCTTTTCTAAACCACAACTATGGAAAGGATTTAATGCTTTTTGAACAACTATGTGCTAATCCTAATTCTAATCCCATAAAGTTTCCATAATCCCATAACCTGCTTCAGACATGGTTAACCAAGCAGGATCATCTTTTCACCTCAGGAAGGGATTTATAGAACAAGGAAATTAAAAATGTCATATAAATAAAATTACTTTCTCTTCTTCTATCTGCTTATGTATTTTTTCTGCCTGTTTTCCAATACTTTTTGAAAATTACTAAAACAAAAATAGTTAGAAGTTAATTGTAGTAATGTTTTAGGATCTAAGAAAACTGTCTACTAAGATAAGGAAATATAGGTAATTTTCATTCCTGGACAATAGGATTTTTTCTCCCCTTCAAGCTTCTAATGCTTCTGAACAATTTTAGTGCCAGAACACTAGATAACAGCAAAAAGATGCGTGATCTCATTTATTATGGCAAGTCTTGCTTCCTGTGTTGGTTGTTTCTTCTTGAAGTGACAAAAGTCCTTTACTCAATCTTCATAAAGGAAAAGCTCAGCTGCGCCTGAGTTAAGAACTTCTGTGTTTTAGGCTGTGTTCTAGAATTCTAAAGCCTGGAGTTGAACTAATGATGACAGAGCTGAAGAAATGTCTTATGCTATTCCTAAACAATATTTTAACAAATATCTCAGTGTAAGATCTACTGTCCTGAAGGTTCTGTTACACAGGTTCAGGCCGAAGTAGTGAGCATGCCAAGAAAAAACATACGTGGGGTTTTTTTTCTTCTGATGTGAAAGCGTCTTTTGAACTTTCTTGAATTGGAAACATAGGAGTTTTGCATATATGCCAATATCAGAACAGAGACAATCTGGATTGTTCTGAGGAAGGCTTTGAAGGAAGCCACAAACGTGGCTGCCAGTGAGTGGCACCAGTGGGTGTCTGTGGTTGGTACTAGTTAGTGCGGGTAAGTGGAGCTGGGCTTTGTGAGCACATAAAGCTACAAGTTGCTTTCAGTCATCTCAAAGCTATTGTAAATGAAGAACTACATGCCTGAAGAGGACCATACTCAATCTAGGTACTCTGTTCAGAGCTATGATCCAGAAGCACTCAATCCTGATAACTGCAAAGAGTCTACATATTAAAATTTAATTTTGAGCAAAGCTTTTTAATACCCCTATTGCCAAAGTGTCTGCCTCAGCTCCACTGACATCAAGAGGCTAACATACCTCATAAATTCTCTGTGGTGTCAGTCAGACTAAACCTTATAAACATGTATTTTAAACTATCTCTTCCACTCACACGACTCAGCACAATAGCCAACGTCATTCAAATGAAAATAAAATTTTAAAAAACCCTCAGTATTATTTTACGTTTCTTTTATATATATATATATTTTTTTTTTTCTGCAAATTGGTATTTGCTGCCAGGAAGTGGCAATAATTCAAGAAGTAATTTTTGGTTTTACTTGCTGTATTGGAATTTATACTAGAATCAAAAAAGTCCTCAAGCAGTGGCCTATGCTTACCAAAAGACGACTGTACTCCTCTCATCTTGGTGTATTTGGACCACATAGGAGGGAATGCCAAAATTCCAACAGATTAGAAAGGCAGAGAGTGAGTGTGCTGGATTGACCTCTCCTGGTTGTCAGGTGCCCACCAAACCACTCTATCACTCCCTTCTCCATCAAAAACACAGGGGGAGAAAAATACAATGAGAAGCTCATAGGTCAAGTTGAGAGCAAGGAGACATCACTCACCAATTACCTTTGTGGGCTAAACAGACTCTGCTTGAGGAAATTAATTTATCACAAATCAAATTCAGAGTAGGATAATAAGAAATAAGAACAAATCTAAAATCACCTTCTTTCTTCTTGGGCCCAGCTTCACTCCTGACTTCTCTTCAGGATCCTGCCAGGGACTGTTCTGCTCCAACAGTGTCTCCTACAGGATCACAACTTCCTTCTGTACATAGTCACCTTCTCCAGTGTGGCTGCAGGGGAACCTCTGCTCTGGCACCTGGAGCATCCTCTCCCCATCCTTTTGCACTTATCTTGGTGTCTGCAGAGTTGTTTCTTTCTCATATTCACTCTTCTCCCCATGCTGCTTTGTGAAGGGTATTTTTACCCCTCCTTAAACGTGTCACAAGGCTCTAGACCATCTGATGGGCTCAGCTTTGGCCAGTGGTGGGTCTCTTTTGGAGCTGACTGGATTGGTTCTGTCAGACATGGAACAGCTTCTGGGATTTTCTCATAGAAGCCATCCTTGCAGCCTCAGTGTTATCAAAACCTTGCCAAATAAACCAAAGACAGTGAACAAGAATTAAAATAGGTGAAAAAGGACCTAAATGTCAGGTCAATAAGGAGTCAAGGAAGTGTCAATCAAATTACTTCATGTCATAAAGTACAAATGTGAAAAATTTGAGTTATTTTCCTTGTTATTTAAATGATGCATATTTATTCTGTAGTGGTGAATAAGTGACATATGGGGTTTTAGGATACAACATATTTTTTCAGAAAATAATTAGAGTAAATATACTTGAGAAACAGCTTAATGTTAGATTTTAGTTTTTTACTCTTAAAAAAAAAGCAACATTATTGCTATAATGAGTAATAGATTTAATGTCTGTATAAAGAATACATCATGGCAAGATTGACAAGGATGTTAGAAACCATCCAGGAAAAGGGAGGAATACTAGAATAAATTTTAGCTGGAATACTCGTTACTTCTGTAAATAACCTGACATCCTAATCTAGTGTTTTAGGTAGAAGGTCACAGAAGTACTCAAACATTAAAGATACCACTTTTATAAGATTCCCAGATAAAGTTTTTGAACTTATGTAGGAGGCTTACATCATGGAAAAGATGTTTACCACATGTATATCATGTAATAGATGAATTTATCTGAGTTAAAGAAGATTATAAACAAACTGAAGTAAAATATTTTGGCCAAAGCATTTACTATGTTATTTGTGGGGGAGAGGAGGAATCTGGGCTGAGGTTGCTTGTTTGTTTGTTTGGGTTTTTTGTTTGTTTAGGTTTTTTTTTTTTTTTCCAGAAAATACAGAGACTCTGAAACATGTTTGGAACTTAACTTGGATTCACCACATTATGTATTCAGGGAAACTGGAGAATTTAGAGTATTTATTTTTAACACTTTCTATTGAAATATTTTGCTTTCTAGGCTTTTACCTTTATTTAGGTTAAATAAATTTAAAAAATCTTTATTGTTCTATCTTGTAAACTCCCAGCAGTTATTTGGACTGTTAAAAACAGTCCAAGCTTAAGTAATGTTTTGGTTTCACTGCTGAACAAAGCCTTCTTTCCACTGTTCTAGAACTGTCCCCAGAGCAAAAGCAGTTGTTACATCTGTTCCAACTGTGCTTGTAGTCGTTGAAAATGGTTCTGTGCACTTTGGTTTAGATCAAAGCATGATCAAATCAGGTATTGTGGAAGGGGGTTGGAACCCACTGTGTGCCACTTGAATATGGATAGCTGCTATTTCAGGTTTATTTATGAGGGCTCTCCTTTATTAGCTAACACTTTATCTGCACTTGCATATTTTATGGACTTGCAGGAGACAAGATAGAAGTAGACTTTAAGTCTCAAGCCTGTTGAGGCTGCAAAACTCAGCCTAGCTTTTAGCTCTGAGCTGGAGCAATACCTCTGCTAACAGAAAAGCAGCAGCTTAAGTCACTGAGGTAAAGGTTTATTAATTCTTCCCTGCCTTCACTGGGTTTACATGGTTAAGATAAGGTCTCTAAATTTAGAGCTTTGTTAGATAAGAGTAAGTGATACCTTATAGGCTGGTATGTGTATGACTTTTGGTACGTGCTACAAATTACTGCTTGAGCTAAGGACCAGTCACCTATTAACCTGCTGCTGGCTACACAGGCTCCAGATTGATTGCTGACAAGATTTTGCTGTTTGGAGGGAAAAAAAGAAAGCGGGAGATTACCCTTCTTTCTAGTTCTGAAGAACCACAAGCACACAAAACAAATCCTACAGCTATGCTAAAAAAGCTGAAACTTGCCTGTAATAGACTTCAAGTGTAATTTGCTGGGGGTTATGAACATTTGTAATCACTAATTAACTTAGCTATGAAGATAAAAACTGTTTTGTCAACACAGAGGGTTTCACTGAGGAGTGGGGAAAACTTAGGGTGGGTCATAACATGCAGCTCTCAAAAAAGTTTTTGCTGGTGTGGGATAAAGTTCTACTTGTCTATACTGGCAAAATGCTTGTAGTATAGACATCTGATAAATCACACATAAAAGAAAATGATAAGAGGGAATGTTTGTGTGCACACACTTCAGAGCTGTGCATGTTGCAGTGCAGAGCTGTGAATGTTGCATTTCAAGTTAGTATTTATATTTTTTGGATGAGTAACAAAGTGAAAGTGTTTATGGGGAATGGATAAAAAATGACTTAGATTTTACTTAGAGGTAATTCATGGTATTAAAAAAAATATGCTTTTGGAATATTTATGGTATTTCACATGGACAGTGATATATCTTTCTGTCTCTGAAAATACTAGGTACCCTCTCTTTGCAAACTGACTGGAAAGTGTGAGAATTATATAAGCTTTGCAGTTGTTAACACTCAAGTTTTACACTGTGTAATAATTTCAAAGAAAGAAAATAGTTAAAATGAGTTTCTAGAGAAAGGGCAGGGTTATATCAGAGTTATGCATACTTTTTCATCCATGTAAATTTTTCTCAGTATATTTACTGAGTTTCAGAATGGATGTGATAGGCAACAGACCAAAAGGAGACGATGCAGCTAATATTTCCCTACTGGTTGTTAGGTTGTGAGAGGGTAGACTGGAATAATTTATGGGCTGAGAGAGTGACAGAAGATGTAACTTGCATCACTTTATTCTTCTTTAAACTTATTTATGCATCGGATATGAGCCTTGGACCAAAGACTAGTTTGTTAGGTAAAATCTGTTCAGAAGGCTCCATCCCAACACTACCATCAATAATTTTGCTTTTTGTTTCTTTTCTGATTTGAGCCTTTGTAGGCTGTTATGTGTAAACTCACTTGCCTCTTGTGTTATTCAAGTTCTTAATATGGCCTAGATATATAGAAGAAATGTGAGAACATAATGTTACTTACTGGAAAGAGCATTGACGTTCTTATTTATATCACTACATGGGAAGAAAAAGTTCAGTTAAAGTAAAAAATACTCTGCAGTATGATATCTCAGTGACCACAAATTATAAACAACAAAGTTTATGGGTGAACCTGTAAAGAAATTGGGGAGGGAGATAGCTAGATGTAAATTTATAATCTCTTTTAAAATACTACAGTATATTGAAGGAAGAGGGTATATGTGAATATTTAACTCTTTTGTAACTACTCTGATTATAGACATATTTACATAGTTGCACATTCTGTTTTCTATGTCTGGAAATAGGTTAGTGATGAGTGATCTGTTAGAAAAAGATTAAATGTTTTTCTAATAATTTTATCTGAAACAGCTGATTGGAAATGCTTTTGGATTTGGTTTCATTTGAGATGTGCTGATCCTATTGGCTTACAGGAAATATTTACTAGAGGAATCAGTTTCCTCTGTGTTGTGTGTTTCAAACTTTAGGAATTGAGTTATTAGGGAATGGCGGGAAAAGCCGTTATAGGATTGATGTGCTGCAAATAATTGCACTTTTCTCATTATCTATTAGGATATTTACATACATGAAAGAATGGCAAGGTTTTGGTTTTATTTCCTGTCCTTTTTTTAGCTTCTGCTAGGACGTGAAATTCAATTGGTACCTTTTATGAAGCAATGGACAGGTAATCTCTAAAATGAACACTTAACAGTAGGTGTAGCCTGAACTCTGATCCAAGGCCTTGTAAAATAAATTTCGGTTTCTACATTCAGTGGACTTTGGATTAGGTTTAAAGGTAGTGTAGGTTTGATAAATATCATACAAACTGCTTCAAAAATGTCTTCATGAAGCTGTAATTCAGTTTCTTGGCTTCCAAGTTCTTCTGTCATGGAATTGTGTGCTGCTATATCCTGTGACTGCTCAGCTTCTTGTCACAGTTTCAGGGACATACACAGTAGGACACAAGGGGTTGCCCTCCACTGCTGTCACAGTGCTTTGGGATAGTGACAGCTCAAATTTTATTATTACAGGCTTCCTGGAATTTATTAGTATAGATTGTCTATACCACAGTGTTATGGACTGTATCAAGCATCAAAGCAACCACTGAAATCTCTTTATCTGTCACTTTATTAACTTTATTTTAAAGATAATAAATGCATATCTTGTCAATTTATTTATAGGATTTAACCCACCTCATAAAGGGAAGATATTAAACTAATGCTGTTACAATCAAAACAGAAACTATTAATGTCTCATCTCTAATTAGCTTCAGACTTTGATTTATATATTCAAACCTTTTTCTATGTCATACCAGCTATACAGATTTGAAATAGCATACCTGTTTGTTTTTCGTCTTCTATGGTAATTTCTGAAAATAGTACTATATACATTCCTTTCACTGAATCTGTGTTAGATAATATGTTTAAAAAAAAAAAAGCAGACAGAGTCTTTAGAATTGTGAGGATGAACATTATTGGCCTGCCGTCTCTCTTTTCAGTACATGCTTCTTCAGCAGAGTCCAGGGGAAGAGACTGGGGGAAACTCCAGCCTCAGCCGCTTTCGGTCCCGATGCAGGGTCCACATCAGCCACTGTCCTCTGGATGATCTCACACCTTCCCAGGGCCCCTTCAGAGGCTGCCCTGGGAGGCCTCCAACTCCCCATCACCAGCTCTGCTCCCATCACATCTCTGGAATGAGGTGATACTTCTCTGGCTACTCTTCTGTAATAGCTTTACCAGAAGTGAAACAGAATGGAAAGTACCTGAGATTTCTAAGCAAAGAGTGCTCCTTATTTTAACAGTGTTCTATAAATATTTTATTAAATCTGGGTTCTCTATTATGTTGTGAACCCTGTGAAGAAAGTTCCTTCAGAAGTGAGATTAGGAGCAAGAGCTACACCTCTCTAAACTGAAGACATACAAGGCATAACATTTTTTCTACTTCTCTTATTTCTGACTAAAAAAGAAATATGGACAAGTTTTTATTTCATTTTGATATTGTTATATTTGGAGTGGGTTTGATTTCCATTGATCAGTTTTGAGACTGACTTAATATCCATCATTTTTTTATTTCACTTAGCTCTTCCAGACCCTAGCAAATTAGGCAACAGAGATTCTAGTGCCAGGGGCTGCTTTGGGGATGGTAGAGGAAGAGTTCTTTTATATTTAAACTCTACATTATTCTGAGGAAATAACTCATGACATCTGCAGGAAAGCATTTGTTAGGAAAGTCTTTAGACACCTGGAGGAACTATCCTACCTAACTCTAGGCATTAAAGAACAAATGTGGATTTTAGCTTCCTAACATCACATTAAAGTGGAGATGAGCTCTTTTAGTCTGTCAGGTTGCTGAGGGTCTGAATTGCCTTTTAGCAGTTACTGAAAAACCCTCACAGAGGGAGCAGAGGGTGAATAGGCTTCTGACTAGACTCCTGAGGTTTACAGGGATGAATTTTCATTTATATATGCTTCAAATTTGTAAGTTAAGAATGCAGTCATCCTGCCAGAGCTGGATGTCACTGTCCTAAGGCTGTCTCAAAGCAGGTCTCTGACCTATTCTTATATGGGCATCTCCTGACAGGTTGGGCTGGTTTTGACACATGTATGTCACATATAATATTGCAGGTTGTGAATTCAGAGAGGCGTTTCATGCTGGCTATCATTAGAAAGCCAAAGCAAGGGAAAAGACCAGGTTTGAAATAGTCTATTTTCCCCAGCATTCCTCACTGCTCAACAAGGTGGTTATTGTTAATAACTTTAATGCTCCAAAATTTGGAATCTTGCAGAAGGTGGAAGAAAGGACAGGTAGTGCAATAGGAATGCAGAAAGATTATCTAAATAGCCAGGGATCAGGTTGGGAAAGATAAAGCCCTGATAGAATTAAACCTGGTCTGGGACATCAAGGGCAATAAGAAAATCTTCTATAGGTATGCTGGTGATAAAAAGAAGACTAGGGAGAATATAGGCCCTCTCAAAAGAAAACGGGGACCTAGTTACCCAGAATAAGGAGAAGACTGAGGTGCTCAACAACTCTTTTTGCTTCAGTCTTCACCAGTATATGTTCCTGACACCACCCAAGTTGAGGAAGGCAAAACCAAGGACTGGGACAATTAAGTATCATCTGTTTTGGGAGAGGATCAGCTGAGACCATCCAAGGAACCTGGAGATGTACAAGTCTTTGGAATTTACCAAGATGCATTTGAGGGTCCTGAGAAAACTAGCAGAGGAAGCAGAAAAGCCACTAACTGCATGTTTGAGAAGTCCTTTCAGTCTGTAGAAGTTTCCATTGACTGGAAAAGGGGAAGCATAGCCCCCACTTTTAAAAAAATGAAATAAGGAAGGCCTAAGGAATTACAGGCCAGCCAGTCTCACCTCAGTGCCTGACAAGATCATGGAGCAGATCCTCCTTGAATCTATATATGTAGGAAAGGAAGTGAATAGTGATGGCCAGCATGGCTTTATTAGGGACCTTATCAGGCTTGACAGGTGGGCCTGTGTGAAGTTCATAAAACTCAACAAGGCCAAGTGCAAGGTGCTACATCTGGGTCAGGGCAATCCCAAGCACAAATACAGGCTGGTCAGAGAATGGATTGAGAACACCCTGAGGAGGACTTGAGTGTGTTGGTGAATGAAAATCTCACCTTGATCTGGCAATGTGTGCTCACAGCCCAGAAAGCCAATTTTATCCCAGGCTGCATCCAAAGCAGCATGGCCAGCAGGGAGAGGAACGGGGTTCTGTACCTCTACTCTGCCCTGGTGAGACCTCACCTGCAGTGCTGCATCCAGGTCTGGTGCCTCATACATACATAAGAAGGACATGGAAATGTTGAAGCAAGTCCACAAGTGGGCTATGAAGGTGATCAGAGCGCTGGAGCACCTCTTATGAAGAGAGGCTGAGAGAGTTGGGGCTGTTCATCCTGGAGAAGAGAAGTCTCCAGGGTGATCTTGTAGCAGCCTTTCAGCTAAAGGGTGCCTACAAGAAAGCTGGACAGGGCCTTTTTACATGGGCATACAGTGACAGGACAAGGAGGAATGACTGCAAACTGAAACACAGTAGGTTTCGACTAGATATTAGGAAGAAGTTTTTTACTATGAGGGTGGTGAGGCACTGCAGCGGGTTTCCCAAAACAGTTATGGATGCCCCTTCCCTGGTAGTGTTCAAGGCCAAGTTGGATGGGGCTCTGAGCAACCTGGTATAGTGCAACCTGATATATACCTGCTCACGGTAGAGGAGGTGGAACTAGATGATTTTTAAGGTTCTTTCCAACCCAAACCGTTTTATGATTCTATGAAAAACACGTAAACATCTGATCTACTGTTTGCAGATACACAATTAAGCCTTGTAAAATCTAACTGTTTGGAAGTTTAAAGTTTAGAATATCCACATTAAACTTTTCCTCAGTCTGAGTTAGTCACCTTGCAACATCAGAGAAAGGTTGTGGTAACAGGGCATGGCTCTAAAACGGTGTCTCTTATATATCCATTTGATCATATTTCCTCTCTTGTTACATAGTATTTTTTTTTTAAAGGACCTGTGTCTCAGGGACATCTGGACTTCACTTTTTGTTTAGACAATGGAAATGTGAAAAAGCTACTATAAGTATCTACAGTTTATTTCTGATCATACCTTGAAGAACTAAATGGTTTATTTGAAAATTTTCATGAATTTTCACAATAAAATCTCTCCCCCCAACACCAACCAACCAACCAATAAATCAAACCAAAAACATTGGTTCCAAAAATTGTCGTTGATTTAGAGCAGGTATCAGCTCCTTTTCTGAAGATGAAATCTTATCTTTTTTGTTACACTTGCACACCGTTTGTTCAGCTTATTTAACTTGGAGAAAATTATTAGAAGGCAAACAGTGAATTCATTCAATTCAGAAGGCTTATCCATGCATTACTGAGCTACGAACTTACTGAAACATACAGTAGTATAAAGGCCCTTATTGTAAGTTGGACATAAATATTGCCAGTAAATACTGGCTCCTGAATAATACACTTTGTTAAAGAGGTTCAAAGACGTACTGTGTTATAAACTGCAGTAATACCAATGTTGCTTCAGTTACAAACATCTGTTCAGAACATTTCTTTAGTCAGCACTGCTTGTTTTAAAAGCAGAAATAGGAAGAAAACATCAAACTATAGCCATTACATCAGTGAAAGACTTTTCACACCTCTGTGAGGTACAAGTTTATGCAAGCTTTCACAAATCAATAAACTTTAAATGAAAGCCTGACACAATTTTGTTTAAAGAAGCATTTCCAAAATTCATTCACTGACAGGTATAAAGAAAATAATGTATTTGGCTAAGAATGGGTCTTTTAATTGTGTATATAAATAAAGTATTTCTTCAATCACTTCATAGCTAAGATTTGATTTCTACTCAAAAATATTATAATGGGCAATATTATCAGAAAGTTGTTGGTAGAAGACATCAAAATTTTCAAAACATCCCCGGCAAAAAAATCTTATGAAGCCTATGGAATTTAAACCTTTAGAGTAAACTTATAAGATTAATGACTATCTTACTTCAATTTCTCTGGCAGAACTACAGAATAATTTTGGAGAACCCTGCGAAAGAACTTCTGTAAGGACAGAGATGCATATTAAGTCATGGCCTGAGCTTATTTGCAGTAGGAATCAAAAGAATGATAGGGGTCTTACTTCTGTTCAGTAACATTCACATTGCTGGTATAGTAGTATGTCTTTCACAGCAATGACAGATGGGTTCAGAGGGTTGAGGATGCATATTAAGCACCATTAAAAGGTACATGTGTGTATCTATTATATTTACACTGATAATTCCTTCTTTTGTGTCATTCTGGGGTATTGCCACCATAATATCTAAACATGTATTATGGATTCTTTTTGCTTCTTCATGTGACTTGAACGTGTTTCCTATATACATTTGGTTTTATTTGGGTAATTGAATTCAGTAAGTTTTTTCCATTTTATCTTTAAATTATTTCAGATTAAAATTCTGAGCAGAGGTGTGTTTTCCCCTTCCTAGTGCATTCATAAGCTTTGGCTAGATCAACTAAAGTTTAACTGAAAAGCTAAACTTCTGCTTAAATCTCTGAGTCATTTATGAATAATTACTGACTACATTTTTTTTTCCCCAATGTGATTTTTAAATTACTATTTTTATTATTATGAAGCCAACAAGGGCCATCATTCATCCTGTTTGGGATAGCTACCACCTTTTTATATCATAGAGGAGCTTTCTAAATTTATGTTCTGACATTATACAGAGTAAAGCCAAGCTTAGCCAAACTGTGTGATTAACCAAATTGCCTTTTTAAAGAAAAAGGATTGACTGAACTGTGCTATTCACCTGGATTGACCAGAGACTCATTTCACCACAGAGTTTGTGCAGTCACAACAGATTTGTTCCAGTCGTCAAAGCCAGAGTTAATTGCTTTTTTATGCCTGTGAAGTTCTGTTACTGAAGAGGTTGAAATTCAAAGGTGGAAGCATGATATGACCTAGCTTTGTCTTGACTAAAGTGTTGGTATAGTGTTCTTTGTGAACCAAAATAAGCTTGCTGAGCTTAAATAAGAGTGTTTGCTGTTACATGCAAATAGAAGAGTATTTTGTAAAGACAATGGCAAGAGTCAATGGAGAGAGTTACTGTTCTGTCAGACTGCATGAGATCAAGACAGGTGTCGCAGTCATTCCAAGACATCAAATATAGATAACACCTATTTCCCAAATAGCTTTTCATTATTTTCTTTGACGATACACTGCTCAGCAAATATGATATAAGGCTATTTATAATCACTTTCTTTTTTGTATGTGTTTTTTTTCTAGTTCTGATCTCAGATTTCAAAAATGAAGCTACGTGCTATCTTGAAATTCTTATGACTAACAGCAGTATATTTGATTCCTGAAGCTTTTTGTTTTGTTTCCTTTTGTTTTGTTTTGTCTGTTTTATGCCTTCTGGAAGCTTCCTCTGGCATTCAGCTGAAATCAAATATTTGTGATGTGATTTATATGGTTTTTATTTAAGACTTTGATACCTCACTTCACAAAACTAATGATCTTACATGGTTTTTCTAGCACCTTAAGTTTTTGGGTGGAAAAGAACACTGACTTCTCAGCAGTAAAATTAATTCTCTAGTTTATAGCATGTATTTTGTATACTGTTTGTTTATGAAAAGGTTCATAGAGAGGATCAGATTCAAGGATACATTTCCAGGCATGGACATCAAGTTTCTCTGCAGTATTTCTTAATAATTTAACTCACTGAGTGTTTAAGATTGAAATGAGGTATGAGGTAAGAACTGTTCTGCATTGCTAACATTTCTCTCCATTTTTATATAACTTTTTGTATATGTATTATTATGACAGAATATGTAAGAAAATACACCTCTTAATACAGTATTTTAAGGGGACTTGATGAAAATATGTAGGTGTTTTGTTTATAATTAAAAATACTTGGATCAGTAACATAAGCATGTTTTTGAATTTGATTCATGCACATTATGCAAATGATAGTTCAGACCTACATTTTTATTTGAAAAACATTAGAACCCACTGAAAAAAGCTTCATTTTTAAAAAATTCGATACAGATATGATTTCATCAAGGAGATTAAAATTTTAATCTTTACATTTGGCGTGTTAGCAGGCTACTCTGCTTTAAGCCAGAAGTTCACATTTTAGTAACTGAATTTTTATAGTTCCTGTCATGTTTGATCTATTGCCATTCTTTACATAGGCATAGCCTGAGAGTTTTATTAAAAGATGACGACAATGAGAACTAGGTTTCAGTTCTTTCTGTGTGTATAGAGAAGGGAGAAGCTCAAGGGAAGAGTTACTCCAGGGACACAGACCCATCTCCCTCATGCAGACTTCCATCACCCACCTTCAATAAATCTTTTAGGTGCATGTCCTAATATCTTCTAGGAATAGAAATGAAAGTTTTTAATGAGGTGAAAAGGGTAATCCTCTAACATATTCTCTGAAAAACACATATCCAGAAAACCTCTCTCCAGCTTGCTAGAGGAAACATTAACCTCCACACAGTTTATTAAACAGAGCTTATTAAACTAAAACATGCATTATTTTCATGTTGATGGTGTTGATAATGGAAATTCATTTTAACCAGGGCAGCTAATAAGTTAATTGCACAAGTGGAATTTATTTTGTTCTTCTAAAAATTCAAAGCTATTTGTTTAAGGACTACTTGTTTAATTTTATACTTACCAATTATCAGCTTAGTTTTCAAATGCCATTTTTAATCAGAGCTAGAAATTCCAATACTATCATAACTGATCATTTCGTACACTGACTCAGAACACGAAGGGGTTGTCTGATTGAAGACAGGAACTAGAAGAAGTCACTGTTTACAACAGTTTGGGGGGGAGATGAAAAAAAGAAAGGAGAAACCCAACCCAACCCTTTTTCTTATGGTATTCAAATAATAACATTTTTTTCAAAGCTTACATTTCTAGATTTTGAATGTTTAAAAATTATTATTAATAATTTATTTTTATTGAGATCTGGAGTCCTATTTGGAGTACTTGCTGAACAAGATTAAGTCAAATTTCAGACACCTTTTCACTTGTGAATGATTTATTTTATGCAAACAAATGCTTGCATTTTCAAGCATTATTTAATTGGAACATTTCACAGGTGTTATTAATCTCCTAACAAAAAAGAGATCTCATCAGTTGAAAAACTGTTATTCAGTACAACAAAAGTTATTTTTATAGCACTGAAATTGTTTGTTTACTGTATTTGTGCCTATCAAACAATTTATTTTTCTTCCCAGCAAATCCTGCTTTCCTAGCAGAGCAGATTTCCCATTATAAGTATTGACAGTAAAATATTTTTCCCAGAAGCAGAATGATTACTTCTTTGGTACTAGAAGAACTTAAGGTAAAAGAGCGACACTGAGATACAACGTGTCACTTCTAAAGTTTCTAAAATAGTGTTCCTCTCATTTTTCTGTCCTTTTATTTCTTTCGCCTCAAAAATATTCTTCATGTGATATTAGTAGTGTATCTTAGTAGTTGAAGAAAAATAAAAATGGTAAAACCATTTTCAAAACACTCAAAATATTTTTAATAAATTTTTAAAAATATCTACAGAATACCTGATGTTTTATTAGTTTTTGATGAAGTTATTGCTATAATTCATTGGTAGTGAGGAATTCATGTATCTCATATAACTGTGGGTATATTGCTTATTCAAGACTATAATGTCACTGGAGCAATTTGCAATAATATATAGTTCCTTACTGTAAATCTGTATAGTGTAAGTTTATATTTGCTTAATTAAGGTAAAAAGAAATTAAAAGTTAATGGAGTGTTCATTATGACCTTGTTCTTACTCACCATTCATCACATAGAGACAGAATGAAAAACACAAATTCAGAAAATTTGTAGATTCTTGTTCAATCAAACAAAATAAGATATTTCATGGGTTTTTCCTCCTTGCTGAAGCTCAAGTTCACAAACTGGACATTAGTTCTTTGTGTGTGAGATCTCACTAAAAAGAAGAGCTGCAACTGGCTGCAGATCCAGAATAACAAGTTTTGTTTTTTATAGTCCTTGATATAATGAATGCAAGTGAAGCTTTTACTATTTAAATGGTGCTGTAGCTATTTCTTCATCAGCAACTGGTACATATAAGGTAGTATTAAAGTAAGATTTTCATTTCTTAGCTAGTCACCCTTGATTACTGACAATTGCATTCTTGTTGTGTAAAAGTATAATCAATCACTGGTGTGCCTTTCCTCTTCATGATATGCTAAAGCACATGGTTGATATTTCAGGATGATTACCAACTCCCCAAAAGCTATTTTGCCATTCTTTACAATAATTAATGAAAGCTACATGTGCAGACCCACCTATTTTTTTGAAATTCAAATGACTGTGCAGTAAAATTACTGAAATATATGGCATAAATTGTGGAGGCCAACATGATTATAAATAAAATTATTCATATCTATGCAATATTTACTTAACTTCCACATTTAGAAGTCTCCTGTCATGTTTTCTTTTTGAAATGATACCTTAAGGAGATATTCCTGGGGTAAAAATATAAGAAACATTAGGAAAGCCAGTTCCCTTAGTTGTAGGCAAATCTTATTATAATGAAGAATTCTCTTGACAAAATCATTGCTTTTAATCAAGATTCTCTTGGGCTTGAATATGAATCTGCTTGTCCCAGAAAGATATTGTCTTTAAATTTGTTTTATTTCAGACTGGCTGTTTCTAAGAGCACTCTGAGGTCAGATCAGGTCTCAACCCATTCATGGGAAGGACACTGGGATTTTCAAAAATCCGAGGTGCAGCAGGGCTGTCTGAAACATAAATGTCCTGTGATGAACATCTCAATAGCTTCCTTTGAGGCTTCCCAGCATTAGAAAGAGTTCAAAATTTGTTTTAGATTAAACACAAAAATGATGCTTCTATCCAAGCTGAATTTTGTAGCAACTGTTTTTTGAAATATGGTGCAAATATCTTAATTTTAATTGATTTTCTTCATTTTTGAAACCTTTGATAAAGAAACAAGCAGGAAGTTAAAGCCAGAACTCAAAAATACTGACCAATGCTTAAAGAAATTAAGGCAAGGAGTCACTTGTGTTCTCTTGAAACTTCAAGGCTTTATCTGTTTATGTTTTTTTCATATCCATATCTGAATGTTTTTGAACAACCCCAAATTCTATGAAGCAAAAAATAGCAAAACTCTCTTCATCCAGGTAGCTTGTGTTAGAAGTCTAATAAATAAAAGCCAAACAATGAATCAAAAAATAGTGGTCCAGCAAAGGAATAGTGTGTAGGTCTGTGATTTTATAAAATAGTACTAGCCAATCTTTACAAAAACTGGAGTAGAGGAGGAGGTTAACTGATCACTCAAAAGCATGTTTTCCTGTGGAGAAACTAGCTTCTGTTTGTTTTTCTGCTCTTTGGTATGGATTGTTTCCTTTTCTTTTCTAAACAAGAGTGGTGCTGGTTCATATTTATTCTTTGCAATTCAAAGAATAGAGAAATAAGTCGTTTTTTCACTTATTTATGCGAAGCATTTTGAATTTGAAATGATTATGCTTTTAAAGTATATGAGCAAGGGTAGAGGGGGAAAAAACAAGAGGACTGAGTCAAATAAAGTAAAATTGTAAGATTCTCATTTGATGGCTTGAATGAATGCTTTCTTGGCTAAGAGCAATTAAAAAAAAATCAAAATGAAACCTGGTCTGGGTAGACAGCATTGCAATCTCTACTCCAGAAAATGAGTATTTTTAAAATGCATGTGTCTACCTGGTTTTCTGGTGAACCTCCATGGCTTGAGTAAAGAAGGTAAATTAAATAGCATGTTGTCAAGAGGGCCACATGATTTACTTCTAACAGGGAAAGAAGTCCATACTCTCTTTCAAATCCTAGAATAGTTAGAGAAGCTAGTGAGAGCTTTGGAGATATATATACACGCACACATATACACCTATGCATATATTTATCCATATAAACACAGAACTTTTTTTTTCCTAATGAGTGGATCTAACACTTAGGTGTGATAAACATACAGAGAAAATGTTCTATCATTGACATTTGCTGCAGTCAAATATTCATAGCATGATATATGCCCCCAGTGTTATGATGATGTGTAATATAATACACCCCATGACTTATTTTGTAGGTTCCTGCTAGTGACAATGTTTTTACAAAGGGATTTGCTATAAATATTACAATATCATACCTAGTGAAAAAATTGTATGACAAAATTTAGAATAATTTTTCTGTGTTCTACTGAAACACTGTGATGGAAAATTTCTCTTGGAACTAGAAGCTTTAGGACAAGTCATGCATAAACTTAAGCAGCTTATGGGTAGCATAAGGAATTTCTGGGTCTTAGGACACACTGCAATAGTAATGGCAAATTACCTTTCCTGACCTGAGTCAACTGCATCACGCAATGTATGAGAGAGAAGCTCTCCCTATTTCCTCCTCACATAAATCTTTTCTTAGGGAGACAAATACACAGTGACAAGGAGGGTTTACCCAGTGACCACTCTAACCTCTTTCATTTCAAGTTCTCTTTCAATTCAAAACCTTTTACAATTTGGTAAGAAAAGGAGGAGGGAACAGTTACATCTTGGCTTAGTTGGGTTCATAAATGTTTCTGGGAATTGTGATGCATTTATTAAGACTATACTACATTTATTACAGCGAAGTAAGCAACACTTAGAAGTGAAAAATAAAGATATTGTGTATTTAAGTGTATTAAGACATGGTAAAATATTTTTGAACTTTGATTATTTAATGAAAATTTTAGAGATGATGTCACCTTCCTCAGGAAAAGCAAAATTCAGACAGGTCATGAATGGAGCTTTTGTGGATTACTGTTGTTGCTGTCAGGAAACTAAGACACTAAAATATTTTTAAGCCAGTATTACGACAGTCTATATTTTATTGTACATTAAATGGAACTAGGTTGTTGTTTAAGCCTTGTCCCAGATGAGATGGTAACACTTCAGGTTAGGCAGGAGCCAAAATGAAGGCAGAAATATCAGAGAAGTCAGGAGGTGGCTTTATGCATTACTCATGGGGAATGGATGACGTGACCATTGCTAATCCATGAAGGTATTTTTGCCAGTTACCTAAAATATTAATCTCTCCTGAATAGGATGGTGCCTGTGTGATATGAATCTCCAGCTACCCTTCACAGAGTGTCAGTGTCTGAAGAGGTGCCAGGTTGATGAAGAATGCCAAATGCCATCTCTCAGAGCAAATTCAAATATAGGGTCCTTCTGTACATAAGGCTAGAAAAGCAGTCAGTGATGCCTGTATTCATAAGAAGGGACTTTTAGTATAATTTTTTGTTAAGAAATCTCATGGGAGCTGTTTATTTGCTTCCCCTCTGAGCCACCCAGCTGTTCCTTCTATTTGTGGTCTGAGAGCTAATTACATAATGTCCCTAATTTATACTCACTGGTAAATCAGATCAGAGCATTACCTGGAGGGCAAGCTCTAATTAGAGGAATTTCAGAACAAATTGTCTAAAGAGCTTGCTTAGTGTGATTAAATGCAAGTGATGGGACTGTCTCCCTCTCTCTCCACTCCATTTTTAAAAAACATGAATATTTACCTTGCATAAAACCTTGCAGACTAAAAAAAGAATCCCAGCAATGACAATTTTAATTAAAGGGCTATAAAACAAATGGCAGTGCTACCCAAGAGAGAAAACTGAATATATGCAGATGAATGCTGGATTCTATTACTACTGTTTTAATATCTTAGAAATAACAGAGTGGACAGTAAGTGCCTTATGTCATGGATGAACGGAAGAAAGACATATGTGAATCCCCAATTTCTATTGTGTCTGCAGAATGTTGCCTAGGAACACAGGAAAACAAAGAAGAAAAACGTGCAGTCATTTGTCCTATATTGCCCTGGAAAATATATGGTTTCATCTTTTAAAATGGCACTTATTGGTCAAGATGTTTTATCAAAGGCCTCGCTGAGCAATGGAAAGGACTAAGTAGAAATATCTCTCTGTACTTTGTCTGGGGAAGTATGAAAAACTCAACAGTTTATATCACCAGTAGTTAAATATCCTGGAAGTAGAAGGATCCTCATCTCATGCAAACTGTCTCAAATAGTTGCCTGGAGTTTATGAGGAGATCAGTGGGCAGCAAAGAAAACTGTGAAGTCAAACAAAAGAAGAGATGTGACTTTTCTGTTTGGCTGGTGGTGCAGACTGGCTGGGACATTGGAATCAGATTCATCCAGTAAGATCCACCAGCAGAAGAAAAAGAAGTGAATGGAGATTTAGGAAATGAATACTGACATTTAAATACCTTTTCTTGTATTGTGCTTATGGAAAAATAAATTAACTGTTTTACAAGAGAATAAAAAGGGTAGTATATCACCATGCTCTGCCCTATTCCTGATACCTTTGAATTCCTACTGTACTGTGTGAATTTGAGCTTGTCTGGAATTCTGTAATTAAATTTCTTGTCCTGGATAGATCTTGAATAGCTTGACTCCATTATCCCACAGTAACTCAGGTAATGTCAGCCCCTTCTTCCTGAAACAACATCTCTCTTGTGTACAAGGACATCATGTAACATTTTTTTCCCAAAGAAGATACCCTGAACTTTTTTAGCAACCTTCTTGTACAAAAATAACAAGAACTTGGAACAAGTGCTACAAAGGATATTTTAATATGTACCCACTCCTTGGGCACATTAGGATAATGTAGTAATTATCAGCTGAAACAATAGCTCCTCTTCCTTGCCTGTTGATTAGAAACAAGAAGAAATAAATCACATGAGCAGCATATGAAGCCTGCCGAACAGATCTTGAAACACTCTGATTTGCTCTCCAACTGATCTTTACAGCATTTGAGAACAAGTGCTTTTCTAGTCTTCCTAGATAAACAACTCCTGAGAAAATATTAACCAGCTGAAAGTGGTATCCCTTAGGGAAAATCCCTTATTACAGAGCAGCCAAAGCTGCTAGAAGTAGGTGACTGCCAAGATTCTGTAATAAAAGCAGTAGTTCATAACACAGGCAAAGTGAAATGAAGGAAAACAAAATCCTCATGGGCTACAAGTTAGTATATGGTGCCAATCTCCCAGAAGGCTTAAAAAAATTCTCAGAAGGACAAAAATACTTTAAACTTTTTCTTTTCTTTT
>VYXC01007723.1:88550-244167 GCA_013397175.1 Platysteira castanea
TTTTTAAAGAAAAACACTGTTTTTTTCTTTTTATAAGATAGGTTAATTTCTCCAGATCTAAGCATTACTAGACATGTCCTGACTCACATTGTTTTAACTGGTGACATTTACGGTCAAGAACTCCTGTGAATGTACAAAGGCACTAAATTCCCCAAAAAATTGTCTTGAACTTTTAAAGACATAAAATTTAATAATGTAAAATTGGCAGTTATCTTTTCTAATAAGTATGTTTGAAACCCTGTATCCAGCTCTGTTTAGCTGGTTGACTAGAAATACACAGTTTCTTTTAGTTTTGGGATACACAGGTCCATCTCCTGCAGGGATGAATGTATATAAGCTGTCTTAGGTGTGCACTGTACCTCAAGAAATATTTACCTCTTATAAGTTTTTTTCTTTTTATCTTCATCTGTAGTGTTCTGCCTTGACCAGCCAGCTTCTATAGTTTCTATGAATGGTTAGTATGACTGTTTGAGAAGTTTTGGCCTACCTTGACACGGGGAACTATCATTATACCATGGGGCAACTTGGAGTGAGTGATAAGCAGAAGAAATCTCTCCTCAAATTTTATGCTTTCTTTTAAATGATTTTAGAGTGCAATACAGGAGTGTGCAGCATATGATGAACTTCATATTGCTATCAGAGCACTGTGTTGTTACTAGTGAGCGTTTGTCCGCCATTTCTGAAATACCTGATTAGAAAAATAATTTGTAATTTGGAGTGCTATGAAAATAAAATAATTTTTAATGTTGGAAGACTCATTAAACTTGCCTTAATTATGTGGCTGCTAGAAGCAATTTGAAGAAAGGTAGTGCTAAAATGTCAGATTGTAGGATACTGGAGTGGGGGACGAGTTGTCAGCTGTCTGTGGGAAAAGTTTCATCTCCTAATTACACTTTTCAGAAGCAGCAGAGGTGCTTCCAGCAGCTGTGTGCCAGAGTAAGGCAGGACAATGCTGGAGCTTGTCCCCAGAAGCAGTGTGACTTAAAGACACCACCTGAGCCTTGTAGCATGACCCATGGCTGAAGGGTGAGGGAAACTCCACATGGTGGAGATGCACCTACTTTTTGGCATATGAGGTAAGAACTGCTATCATCAGTACACCTGGGTCTTCTGCAACTGGTTTGGTAGCTGCCTTCAGGATTAAACTTGTGAGGCACAGTCAGAGAGAGAGGTCCTGTGTGTTTTCATTTAGATAAATACATTCTACACATGTGTTTGCTGTTCAGGGTCAGAAGAATGGAGGATTGAGGGTCATCCAGGATAAAAGAGTCACACAAACCAGCACAGAGGTAAGCAGAGGGTTGGAGGAAGAGTGGCCACTGCTATTTCAAAGTTAACAAGAACAGCTGCCTAGAATATCTAATATGAATGCCCTATCCTTACTTTCTCTTAGTAATCACATAGTTATCTATATGAACACACAAGTGTGTTCCCCTTGGCTTGAGAGTAACAAGAGTTAAAAATCCTACCATGTGGTCAGCTTTAAATTTGGAGGTAGTAAAATAGATTAGGAGAGCTTGAAAACTTTCCGAAGGCTGCAAAGATTTCTATTTCATACTCCTGGTGTGATCTGTAATAAATCCGTTTTTTTTTTTTTTTCCCAAAATATGATAATATTGCCTTTCTCTTCACATTTTATTTCTCTAATCTGTGTAATTTCTAGTAAAGGAACTCTTGTTTATAGGTACTTGTGGAGAATATAATGGTCTGAGGCCCAAATCTTGGTTCTTGCTCCAGGCAGTACTTTAATATAGGTAATAATAATATTGATATACTTTTGAGGAGTGCGAATAAAGACACTCCTTGGAGTGAAATAGATGACAGAATTATAGTGAATTAAGATTTAAGACTGACACCATGGAGGAAGGTTTTACAGGTAATTTAAAGTGATATTTTAAAGTAATGATTTCAAAGATATAAATAGAAGTTATGCTGCGTACTGTAATTTCCTTTATGTGATAATCAGCTATTATTAGATATTTTTGTCTTTGGAAGGTGTCTAAATAAAACAAATATATAAAGGACATTGCTGTTCAATGGAATAATGCAACACAAAAAAAATTTTGAAATAATTTAAGATCCCTAATTCATAATCACTGATAGTAATTATTTGTGATGTATATAGTTGGACTAAATGCCAGCCATTGCCAAACAAATGACAGTTTGAAAGCAGAGATTTCACACACTAGTCAAAATCAGGTCAAACCTCTTTTTTTAGAATGTTTTATCCATTAGCCAATTCAACACACAGAGTCAATAGCTAAAGTTTGGCTTCATACACCAGAGATTCTGAGCAAGGGAGAGTGGCAGGAAGAAATTTTTAACTGATTCACATTCCTTCTGCTAACTACTCTATTACGACAAGTGAGGTTTAAATTGCTTGATTGAAAACTTATTTTATTTGCTCAACCTTGAAGTTAAAGCTGCCCTCTTCCTTGGCTTCTGTGCCCATGAAATGGACAGAGTTGATAGCCCATAAAATAGACTAACTTTTCACTGGCATGCTATTAATATTTTGTCGTATGAAAAGCTCAAGGAAACTAGAATTATACGGGTTTATTTCTCCTTGGAAAAATAGGTTAAGGAAAACTTTAAGTCTGAAAGAAGTGGTAGCATATATTTAGTTTATGGATTGTTTTATTTTTGAATTCAAAATGAAAAAATGCCAACATTTCAAAAGGAAAATACTACCAATGGTTTTGATTTACCAAACTTTTCAAAACCAGCTGAGAAGTTTGCCTGCAGAATCTGTAAATTTTCAGAGAGATACCCCAATATTTGTAGGATCTCTAATCATCAAATTTGTTGCAAATATTTGTCACTAAATTGAATGGACATTTAATATTCTATTACTTCATAGTGTACATAATATACAATTTAATCCATATTTTCACTCTACCTTAAACTTTAGGTGAGTAGTCTAATAAATTACTGTATCTGAATGATCTGGATCTTCACTGCTGATGATGGTTCAGAGCTTTAAACCTATTGTTATATATAATATATCATTGTTTTTCTTTTAGCTTCTCTACAATTTCCCTAACTTTTTAAATGGGTATAGGAAGGAAGGTGTCTTATAGAGTGTCAAATCTGACAAACTGGGAGCCAGATGGCAACAATTCATAAGTTAAATCCCTGGCAGTATTCTGGAAAAGAATCTTGAGGGAGTATCTGTTTTCCAAATAGGAATTCCAGAATACCTGTAATATGCCTCTTGGAAAAAATAAATATGATTATCTTAAAAGTAGCAGTCTGTCAAACAATAAACACAGCTAATGATCTTGCTATTTTAGCAAGTAGAACTACCATTATTGTGCAGACTCAGTTTTTTTCTTTTGCATGTAATTACAAAGGATCTTTACATTCTACTTGGTTCGAAGAAGGTTATTTGGTGATTTTCCCATCTGCTTTCAGAGAGGTGGTATAATGAAAATCCTGGCCAAATTATTATTGTAGGGCGCTAAAGCACAGAATGGTTTGAGCTGGTAGGGCCCTGCAGAGTTCTCTAGTCCATACCCTGTTGAGGGGAGTAAGACTAACCTCAAAGTTAGACCAGACTGTTCTGAGTCTTACTGGGTTTTGAATATATTCAGGGTTGGAGACACTACAACATTTCTGGGCATGCTTCTTGTGATTTTTTTTCCCCCACTTGTACCCAGTCAGAATTTCCCTTGTTTCAATACACAACTTGCAGAAAGAAATGTCTGTCTCAACCTCTCCTACAATCCCCCTCTAAGCAGCTGAATATTCCAATGAGATCCCCCTTAATCAAGCAAGCTTCACTTCTTCACACTCTCCTTTTGGATCATAAAGCCGTATCCCTGCTGGGCTTGCACCAGTGGGTCAATATGTATTACACACTGGGGAACCCAAACCTGTGGCTCTGTGCAGGGCACTGCTGAGGGTTCTCACTTGTCCCTTCCTCTTTGTGGCACTGTATCCACCCCTACTCAGGCATGACTTAACCAGAAGCCTCTGAGTAACATCTACCCTGCTTCACATTTTGCCAGCTGCCTCTGCAGGTTCTCCAACTGGTCTTTTGTAAATAAAAGGAATTCTTAGTCCTTCAGCCTCTACCATGTCAGAGACCTCAGAATCCTTCTCAGAGCCCATGTTGCTGCAGGACAAGGGGTGATGGCTGCAGTCTGTTCCCAGGACTGTGCTCCTTAGCACATCTTCATCTCTCTCCTTGGGCAGGCACCCTCCATCCAGCACCACTGGACTCAGTGAACAACCTCAGCTGATCATCTCTATTGTTCTCTATGGGGTTGTGGACATAAAGTCAAATGAAGTCTATCCTTTATTTTTAGATTCTCTTGCATCCAGGACTGAATAATGAAATAGGTAATAGGCAGTAATAAAGTAAAACTTCTAAAAAAATCTAAAAACCTCAATCTAGTTGAAAGGAATTTTTTTTTATGTGTCTGACTGAATTGTGTCTCACATTGAAGGAATAACAAACGCTCCAAATGACTTCAGTGGAGCAGGACTAATTCCTGTTATTTATGGAGATTCCTTTCTCTGGTGAGTATCTAGGACCTGAAATAACCACTAGCTTCTGACAGACAAAATAGAAGTTTATCTTCATTCAAATTTTTTTGAAATTAATATAACAAAACCAAATCAAACTTCTCCCAAACCCCCCTCAAGGAAATGTGCCTTTAGTAACTGGATACCAAACAGAACACATGCAAGACTTCTTCTGCTAAATATAAATGGTAAATTTATTAGGTTGGCTATTGAACATGACTTAAATAAAAATTGATTACTAAAGAAATTTCAATTTCACTATCATTTAATATTCATAGTTATTACATACTTCTTTTAATTGTTCTGGAATATAATTAATCAAGTTAAGTTGCTCTGTAATCAATAATGGTGTTACTGTGCCATACAAGGGTCAAGAAATATTCATGAAACAGGGAGCACAAAATGATTGTGAATATATTTGGAAGAGATAGAAGAAAGATATTTTACAAAGCACAGGAATGACCACTTGAGGTCTTTTCTTAATAACTTTCTTTTATAGAACATAAGGGATTTGAGGGATTACCATTTTCTGAAAATAAAAGACAAAATGGCATAAATCACGCTATAGCTGTTGACTTGCTTGTCGTGGGAAAATTTGTACAAATGTGCCTTAGTATGATTCAGATAAAGATTAGAGTCACATTAGTAAGAATGTAAAAGAAGGTAGATATCTGAACTTTTTCTAGCTCAGAAGGTGGGTACAAAGGTTATTTATGAATTGATTTGGTAATTAACCAAACTCACCCATGATAAGAAAAGAAACCGAAGTTATTGTTATGAATTTCATAAACTAGTAGTCATTGTGTACTATACCTTTTTTTTTTAATATCACCCCTGCTTTAACAAATGGTGGTGCACTGATCTTTCCAAATATCAGCAAAACTTGTGAGATTTTTCTGTTGCTAACCTATAAAAACATAGATTATTATGTGTGTGGATGCTCCCCTATTAGAAGAAAGGTAAGAGGATAGGCTTGTGGGTTTATCTAGTGGTATACATATATCAGTTGCTTGTTCTTCCTTCCGTCATAGCAGTCATCTGTGGTAATTTCAGTCAGTTTAAAAGCCAAAATTTCCTTTCTATGGGTAACATTCAGGAACAGAAATGATCTCAGAGCTGATCTCATCCCAGGATCAGACTGGGACATGATTTAGGAATGATTTAGGACTCAATCCCTGGAGCTGAGGAACACTCCTGGGTCCTGTGGACAAACACTGTCTTACCTAAATCTGTGTATAGCAAATGAGTCTCTCTGTTTGTCTGAGATTAAAATCACAGACCTGCAGTTTTAATGTTTTCAGCTGAGGCTACTGAAATTGTAAAAGTGTCTTGATCCCTTTTACACATTTTTTTTTACAGTGTAATTTGGCTTTCTAGAACCTGGTCTTGCAGACCACTGTGTTCATCCATGACCAGCTTACAGCTAGTCTTTAAAGAATTTATCATCTTTTCTATACCAGTATCTGCACCAAATCTAAATATATTAATAATTCATAATTATAGTCCAGACTGTTGTAAAACCCCTTAGGAAAGAACCAGAAAAACAAGCAAAACAAAAGCCCTACAGATTATAATATTAGGGCAATATTTTATGTTTTGCATAAAAATAATGTAACACTAAAAGCGGAAAAGTTGCATTACTGAAATAAATGGTAGCAGATAAAGAATTTTCAGTTTGGTGGAAACTGGACCTACCAAACCACTGATTATCCATCCAAATTCCACCTTTCCTCTTGATGCATTTCAGCCTGTGAGACAAGCCAGTGTTTGAATGGCAAATGCTTCATAACTGGATGCTATTTTCTAGGACACTTTGCTGTTTCAAAAAGCAAAATTCCAGTTAACCTGTGTCTAGGGCATTCTAGTTTTGGACCTTGGCAAGTGTGTATGTGTTTGTGTTTTCAGCAATACTATGACATATTTAGAATGTTTTAATGTGTGATTTTGATACAGCCACTTCATTAGAAAACCTGTTCTGAAACCAGTGAACCCTTGAGGGATTTTAATCAATAGAAATGAATGTATTTATAAGGAAGCATTTCATTCTACAAAATACTTGTTCAGACTGACCAATGCAAGCAATCTGGATCTGACCAGAGAAATTTCATTTTTATTTATGATTGTGCTTTTTGAAGCTTTCTATCTGTTTCACTATCTAGATCAGCTTTTGCTAACCACCTTCCATGGCTACAGCAGAACAAAGAAAACAGTCCAAAATAGTACTAATTTCTTAAGGTAAATGGTTTGCTTAAGAATAACATTAGTTAAGTGGGTCTGTACAGAATATATTGATTTTTTTAAAAAATAAACATTATTGGAACAATTTTAACTTTTATTATCATCATGAAAAAAGTTCCCTCATTAAAATTGTTTGGAACTTCAAGCTTGACTGAACTTGACAAATGTAGAGCAAAATTTTGCCAGATTTCATCTGAATCCTTCTCTGGCATATAAAACTTGGATGAGGTTTGGATACTTCTGGAGCATATTGAGAAAATAGGTCCAAGCTTCAGATGTGTGAGAAAATTCTCTTGTGTTCTTTTTCAAAGATTTTCTTTCCTAATCTTTCACTGACTTTCTATGACCTTGAACAACATAAATCACTTAAGAATATTTTATACTTAATTTTTCTTAAATATAAGAAGTATGTACTACATTAGTAAGGATGTTGAGGCTTTAATTTATTTATTTGAATTTCTAAAAGTTATTTTAAAAGCAAAGCAGTAAATGAGTGTTACCACTTTACAATTGTAACGATTCCACAGTGAGAAATAGAACAGTATCTCTTCAGATATTCTTTCCTATTTTAAAATCAGTTCACATGAATCAAGCTCATGCCCCCTTTATATTCTCTAAGTGCTCGTTCTGTGGAGCAGTTTGTGTGAATAGGTTTAGCTGGCTGGACTGTTTGTGAAACCTGCATTAAACATTTATGCAAAATGAGCACTCACTTCTGGCAGTGTTGTTGCAGACAGCTGATCAGAGATTGGTAGCAATTTTGTGCAAATTAATTGACCAATCACATCTAACAGTTTAAATAGCAAATATAACATGGGACAGATTTTGACATGTTTGAATAGTTCTTTTGTTCGTTACACTTAGACTCCCACAGAAAGCCACTATTCAGGGTGAGCAAGAGTGCTGACTGATGGCTAATCTGCATTTTTTGCAGGACGAGAGGTTTTCATGACCAAGCTATGAAAATTAAGAAATAATAATTAATTGGTAATTTAAAATAGATATCTGATAAAAATATTAGTAATGGTAAGAAGTCTCTCATGAGCAGAAGAAATTAGATCATTGCAGAATGATTCACTGTGAATTATTCACACAGCTGTAGAAATGATTCAGACTGACAGATTGATGGGTAGAACATGCCCATAAAGACAGGATATTCCCCATTCTTTGTTATCCTTTCTGTGTTACACATTCTACAGCTTTGACTGAGATTCTACAAGTTCATGCAAAGCAATGAAAGCTAGCCAGCAGGATGATCTCTGATTTTCCTACAAGCACAAAATTAAAGGATAGAATGCAACAGGAGCAATCGGCTGAAGAAAGAAATGGAAATTACATTCTCAATTAACAGTGGAGTTATCAACTGAAATGCATATTATGCACTCTTTGGGCTCAGTTTTATGAGAGACATGCAGAAAAGTTGGAGTTAGCTGAATAATTTTGTATCTGGTCAAATAAAACTCTTGTTAGTAATGAGCAAACAAAACAGTCATAGGAAAAGAGTAATTTTTTTTACTGCACTCCAAAGCAAACTTCCAGTGGTTAAATTACTGTGATGAAATATGCTGTGAAACTTCACTGACAGGGGCATAATATTTTTCTCAAACAGTATGTTTTTGAAGTGACGTCTCCTTGCTTCTTCATGTAAGAATAATATTTCTGTAGCTTTAAATACATTCTTCCTGTTGAAATTACAATAATACTGAACTCAATCAAGTTTAACCTGATGAATTTATGAATCCTTTTAATTTTTAGCATGAAGAACTTTAGCTAAAGAGAGATTCTGTACTGGTAATTTAACAGCTTAGTAACTGTAAAACATTTACAATAAATGGAACATAGTCTTCAAAAAGACAGAAAATAAGTCTGTCATCTTACTTTAATATGGAGCTCCTCTTTTTAAATACCACAGCTGGTACCCTTTGATTAAGTAATGCCTATCAAGTGGATTACTTTAAATGGAAATTTTATAGAGTTGTATTTGGATGGGAGAAGCTAGGTTTGTAGGCACATGTGCACTGTGTTTCAGCTGCACAGTGCAATGAAGTTTTAATCAAAGAAGCGGCATAAAATATTCGACCTTTTGGATTTTATTTGTACTATTCTGAAGCCATCCCAGAAAGATTTTATATTGAACATGAAATCAGAAAATATTTTGCCTTTATTTTTTATGTATTATGGTGTGCTAGGTACCTTCTGCAAAAGTATTAAAAAAAAAAAAAAGAAGAAGGTCTGATCTCATTCATCAAAAAACTGTTATAGTAAGTTCTGATCCCTGATTTAGCCTTTAGGGTTGATTATTGACACTGATAATTTTGCTTATATAGAGGTCCTAAAAAGTGTTACTTATTTTACAAATAGAAATGGAGGAATGAGTCCTATATAAAATATCTTGTGGTTTCTTACCACCAGTCTGAGAATCTTTGGGCCTTAGAATACAATAGTGACAGTGGGTAACCAAATGCATAGCTGTCAAACACTACTTTTCTCTGAGAAATATAGGAGGCAGGCAACACATCATACACAATTTAAATGCTCAGCTCTAATAATGGTTTACAAATCCTGTTTAATTTTTCAGGAGTCTTGAGATGCATAGATACTTTGTTCACAAAGTTGGCATCCCTGCACAGCCTAATCCAGCAAGCATTTACACATACAGAAAGTTCATTCAAAAATTGCTCTCCATAAGTAAGCGTGGGAGGAAAAGGGCCAAGATGTTTTTGATATGACTGCAGAAGTTGTATGGGAAGTACTAAACTTGGGTTCCCTTCTCACAGTTAAAAAGCTGAAATCCATGTTTTCCACTTCAGTCACTGCATTTTCTTCCAGAGTGGTTTTCAAAAGAGTTTTGTGAACACGCTTACCAATTCCCTTGTCAAGCTAGCTCACTGCATGGCAAGGAATACAGCAGTCATAGGACCACAAGGAAAAAAATAAGAAAAGAAGGAAAAAAATTGCCTTGATTTTATATCAGAATAAAAAGGGATTGATTCTTTATTTTTCAGTACCATAACATCCATGAACATCACTGGGCATCAGAATGTGGATCCAGAGTCATCTTCTCCATGTGCTCTTTCAAGATTATAATTTGCATTTCCTGGAAAATTCAGTGGTAAACGAGGTAAAAACTTTGAAGTCTTTTGGAAAATGAATACTTAGTCCTGAGAAAAAGAGGAATTCGCTTCCCTTGCAATGCTTAGGGAAGCAGCACACACACTGAATAATGTAACAGGCGGAGTGGGTGGGTGTGCGTGTGCAGGCAGAACATCTCAGTGCCACTGTTGCTTCACAATGAAAATTCATTCCCAGACATGTCTTTTCCACACAATCATTTTAACACATTCTTCCTAACCTGAACATGTTGGGCACAAAGGAGCTTGATGCATCATGCTGTTTATCCTTGACCTTTCCTGCTGGGTTCAGGGAGGTACACATCTTCTATTTTATCTTGGAAAATTCTAATTAAAAGAGAAGGGAGAGATTTAAACGTGTGAAATTTTAATAGACTTTCCCACTGTAGCAAATTGTACATCATGTCATCTTGGATAAATTTTGACTGAATTAGCTTTTGCAGAATGCCCACCAGACCTGCTTTCACAGGCTGTTTTGCCATCTGCACTATTAAAACATCCCCATTAGCTGTGCCTAGGGTTTAATCTTTTGCAACTGATTACAAATTGTTCATAATTCACAGCCTGAAATAGAATCACAGGAATTATTTTTTAAAAGTTAGACTTGCAAATTCATTATACCAGAAACAAAATAATATCTACTTATAAGAATTTTAACCTGTAAAGGACGAAGATTATTTTGGTCACAGATGCTGATAATAAAGATCAGATACTAATAAAGAATTAGTCAAAGTACAATTATTTGGCTCATGGGTGCTCAGGAAAGTTTTAACATGTTTATATTGCAAGTCTGACAGAAGTTCTAGTATTTCTCTTGAAGTCTGTCTGGAAAAGTCCCACTGTATGAGAGTCATTGCCCTCTCACTGTGGTTAAATGATACACACTAAAAAGTATACAGAAATTCTGCTCTGTAAACCAAACATCTGTTCTTTTAGAGATCTAGAAGGGAGAAGGGTTTTTTCTTTTCCTATGACTCCCTTAACAATGGTTTTGTTATGAAATACTCTTTCTCATTTTTGTATTTTAGGAAGGAAAAAAAAAGAGGTAGAGTCTAGGAGGTACTGCCTGAAAGCTGGAACTTCAGATCTTGCCCTATGACTGTCATCTTTCTGTTCAGGCAAGATGTGTATGCTGCCCTGCACTCCAGTTTTCTCCTCAGTAATCCTTAAATAGTTTATCTATGGTTCCTGTGTCAAGACAGAGGGTGATCAGTAGTCACCTGGAGCTAACTCAAGGTCAGTTTTGAAGCAGTTAGATCTCAGTAAAGTCAAGAGGTTTCTAGAATGCATGTTTATTTTTCTACCACTGATGATGTAGTTCTGGTTTGGAAGTCTCTTTTACATCAACCAAAAAAAAAGGTGGAGATACTGCTTAGAATCTGTATTCGTAAAATAAGAATTTTAAGTCTTCTTGCATACCTATTTAGAAGCAAGTAATATGAATGGAGGAGGCAAAGACATAAAATTAAGGAATAGTTAAGGCATTTTTAAACATCAGAGCTGTGTAAAACCACAAAGGATATTGTTAAGTCTTGGTTAAATTGGTGCTCCCACAATTTCCAGGCTTTTTGACAAAATGGAGGCCTGAAACCCTATGAACATCCTCTACTTTGAACTCCTAGTCCCGTCAAACTTGAGGTTTCCTCTGCACAGCAATTTACGTCATGAGAGTGCACAAAGCCACAGCAGCTGGGAGCCCTAACCATTCTGAAAGAAAATGGGCATTTTTTGTCATGGTTTGACCACAGGCTTTCAGACCTATAATGCTTCACTGGAATTCAAACATTCAATATAATGCCTACAAATTATGATTTTGGATGCAGAATATATTTTGAAAATTACTGATTCCATTTCCAGCATGCTGAAAGAAATGGAGGAAATGGTATTTTCTGATGACAGCTCTAGTATCTACCCTGTGGAGCTGTATGTGGTAAGCAGTTGTTTTCTGCCTTTTAATCCCCTCTGTGTCCATTCTCATAGCTGAAAATGTATCAAAAGCGGAATATTTGAACCTTTATTTACTCTGGAAAAAAAAATAGGGAAAACACTCTTATTTTTTTTTAAGGTAGGAAGCCCAATCTAAAGCTATTCTTGAAGAAGCGAAGAGAAAGTAGATCCCTCTCAACACTGAAACAGCATCCTTGCATGCCTCTGAAGAAACCATCTAGACTTCTCAGGGTATCACTATACCTTGGGGAGTTTGATTACCACAGCAGGCAGGGCTTAGAGTCTTGACTCTTGGTTCAGAACTCCAGACTACGTTTTCTTTCATGACTGCTGACCTAGGAGCAGTGATGGAGAATGATTTGGAGATAGGTAAGTACGCCCTCATCCAACCCTCAGATGGCTGTCACCAGTCTATAGCAGATGAATAGTGCATTGATCAGCATGTGCCTTCTTACCTTGCGCATACAAAGACATTGGGGTGGCATACTTCCTTTTTCTCTTGCACTTCGCACACCACATCTATCAAGAAAAAATGTGGGCTAGGCAGCTCAAAGGTAAAAGAAGCTGTCTCAGCAACAGTAGAATGACTCAACAAGGAAATGACATGGGGAGAATCAAATGTTTATCTCTTCAAAAGGATGCAGACATTTAGCTATTCATTCAGAAGCACTAGGTGTGGCAGTTTCTTTCTCTCTCTCTGATCCTGTATCCAGTCAAAACAGCAGCTCATGGCAATGGTCCCAAATAATGTAATGCATTTTAAAAGCCCAAATGAACATCTGCATCATGTAGCTGCCTATCCTTCAACATAGGATAAATACCAGGTCTAAATACCAGGCAGAGAGCTTGCTCAATATTAAACTTGAAGTAATTGGACTGTAACATGTTGGAAATGACTTAAATTGGTAGAGAAAGAATCCAGCTCAGGCTAGTGCAAGGCAGAGCATTTTTTTCAGAAATGTCTGTTAGGTCTGATTTATTCACATTACGTTATTGTCCACAAGGCAGAAAGGTCATACGTATTCCAAACCACAGCAGCAGCCAGAGCACAAGTGGAAGAGGATTCTGGAGTTTAGGGTAAGGCCAGTCTGTGTGCAATGCTCTGGATAACCACTGGTCTCTTTAGACTCTCTAATTCTTTCTGAGCCTCTCAGGAGATGGTTTGCTTGTACTAGAACTAATATTTAGACCATCACTAGAGAAAAGCTGAAAAGAAGCGCAGGAAACCAAGCAAGTGGATGTCACGACATGCTGATTCATACTTCAAAAATTCCATAGTCACCCTGATAAGTTCAGCACCAACAGCAGCAGGGGTTTTCCACGGATTCTCTGAAGAGAATGGAAATAAAGCCTTCTTTTGCAGCTATTGCCTGGACATGCCTAAGATCTGGGCCTTTCCGAGGGCTGCTGAAAGCCATCTAATCCTCGTTTCCACCTGCTCCAGCACATCACATTTTGCAGCTTAGCAAGGCTCTATCTTTAGCCTCTCAGCAGTGGGACATTTTAGGCAGAAGAGGATTAAGCAGGCCCACACAGATTTAAGTGCAGCCTGCAACTAGTCACAAATGTATTATCTGCATAAGCTGTCATTACTGGCAAGAATATAAAACAAAATTGTTGCATTGCACTATTTCTGATTAATTGGTTTAAGGCGTGAAGGAAGAGTTTTTCTACCTAAATAATAGTGATGTTGATTGCAATAAAGCTTCATTACACCATGTCTGTATAATTTAGCATTTGTTTAAACATGGGGAACTGAGCTTTATAAAGAAACATTAGCAAAAATATGGCTGAAGAAAATGTGTCACACTAAATATTACTACTATAATGTCAAAGGGACATAAGCCTGACAACTCTAGTTGGCTAAATCAAAGTGGGGGCATTTAATACTGATGTGGATGTTGCTTATGAAGATTTTAGAGTATTAAAGCATTTGTCTCTAAAATCATAGTGGTTTATTTCATTATATATTGTTCAATTTCTATACTATAGAAACAAGAATGACAACAGTAAAATTATTTTCTCCCATTTTGTTTTTTCCCATAAAAACCTGAAGTGATTCAAGGATTTAGAAACTATTTACATGGATCCTCAAAAGCAGGTGATTTTAATTTGAAAGCCTTATTACTGTGACTAATCATATGCAAGCACCTTTGCTTTTGTAAAGATGAAGTTCCTCATATGTAATACTCTCCTCCACAGAAATGTTCTTCTTTGGAAACTGAGATGTGTCCTCGCTCTGAACTTGGGTTTGGCAGAGTATTTCCCTGTACCTGGGATCTCTGCCAGCAAAATGTGAAGGCATGGGGTGGGACAAAGGAAAGAATGGGCTAGTTTGAGGGAGAGGTTAGCAGCCTGTGGCCAAGGGTTACAGAAACTCAAAATATGAAACCTTCACTGAAAATGAGTTGCAAAAAATGAAGAATATTTAGGGGACAATTCTTCCAATCCATAAGAGTGTTCAGATGGAGATGCACTGGGCTGGACTCCTAATTTCTGCACATAGCAGAACTCCATTGACAGTAAACTGAGACTTACATATTTACAGTGGTAGAAGTTACATTCTAATTTGGACTCATTATTCCTTCCTTTTTTCTTCACACTTGTAGGGTGAAAAATAATTATTGTTTGGGTTGACATTTCTACTGCATTTTCTTCAATCAAGTTTGAGATTAACTTTTGTGTTTATAAAGTTAAAATAAAATCTGTGTAAATCAGACTGATTTTAAACAAGTGCTCTGTAAGGAGGCAGCTTTTCTACACCTGAAGAGAGACAGGTTTAAAATGATATATGCCATCTATATAAAAATCATAATTTATTAATATGAAGAGTGATAATTGTATTATTTTAGGCAGTTATGACAAAGTCAATTATCTTTAATAATCACAAAAGAGATAGAAATGAGGAAAACACTCAATAGTATTGTATAATTTGTCCCCTCAAATAACTAACCCTTTGAGCAATAGGACTTCAACTAGTCTAATTTGCATTTGGCTCTTTTATGTTGGTAAATAATAAAACCTTTTATATTCTGCTTATATTCATAGTATGAAAAAAAAAAGAGAGGTTCTTTTAGCAGAGACAGATAGTTAAATTGTGAAGCCTATATTACAGAGGAGGACAGACTTGGTTGGCCAAAATGCCTTTCTGCTGGTAAATCTAAAACTTTTAAGACAGTTGATTTACTGTCCCAAATCCTGTCCAAGTAATCTTGACTTTTAAGAGTAAGTGCTCAGATCTGAACTCGCTTGGAATTTGATGTGCAGCTATCACTGTGGTGGATGGACTTAAGCTCTGTAATTATATATGCACTTGTCCCTTGGCTACACGTAAATGATCATGACACTTGGGAGAAGGAGTTTAACTGAAATAAACCTTGCCTGTGGAGCAACCAAGAATTGTACGCAGACATCACATTACCACATCATCTTTGCCTGAAGGAGTGGTGAGAGCAAGAAAATAGGGTGTGACACCAACTGTTTGGCTTCTACATGCAAATTGTCCTGCCCTTATGAGTCATTATGTGCATGTTCAGGCTTAATGCTAATTTGAATTTTTGCTTGAAGCAGTGAGTTTTGTGTAGTGAGACCTTCAGGGCAAGTAATCCAGAGTAAACTCTATGTAGAGCTGTCCTATCCCCTTCCATTGTTCACCTCTGTCCACACCCTGTGCTGGAAGGCTTGTCAGAATCATCTGGTTTATTAGTTGCTGCAATTTCTGGTGTGACAAAGCAGCTCCTTCTCACCTACAGTGCAAATGTCGTCCCTCTATAACAGGCAGTCACTATTTAGGGAAGTTCAGGGGGCTCTGGTGGTCTGGAATATGCTTAACAAGACATAGTTTATCAGTCTGCATAAAGTTTGCTCATGTCATGTGTAGTGCCAATATTTATTCAGTCTCTTAAAGACTATGTATCTTTGAGAATGTTGTTGTTATAATTTTCTTAATTTAAAATGACCTTGGTTAAGTCATGGATAATTTTCTTAATTTAAGATGACCTTGGTTAAGTCACAGATGTAGTGGATGACTCACATAGTATTAACACTCACCACATCCCTAAAAAGAATCCTTTTTCTAATAATAAGACTTCTACCTATCT
Organism: Platysteira castanea; assembly: GCA_013397175.1. Taxonomy (NCBI): domain Eukaryota; kingdom Metazoa; phylum Chordata; class Aves; order Passeriformes; genus Platysteira; species Platysteira castanea. The sequence continues at coordinate 104,497 of VYXC01007723.1, forward strand.
CCTCATCAGACTCTTTCTAGGAGTTTCACAAATAAGCTAAAGCAGGAAACCTCTGTTGATGGGCATTCATTTCATCATCTCTCTGCTGTACCTCTGAGTATGCAGAGTGAGAGAGAGTCAATCTTTATTAAAGGCAACAAGGACTCTTCTTTTTAGTTATTTACTTTCTTGCTCTAACATAGGTTGTCAACTTTAATTTCCTTTATGTTAATGATTTGAAAAGCAAAACTTGAATTCTCCTTTCAGATCCATTCATCCATCAATCCAGCCCTCAAAAATGATTTTACTAGATTGATTACCAAACAACAAAATGCTTATCTTATACTTTGATCATATTTATGAAATCTTCATTGAGGAAGATGTTGATGCTCTATACAGCAGAGAAACTGAAGCTGGTTACCCATTAAAATCTTTCTCAGAATAAAGCTTTTAAAAAGTTGTGGAAAAATTGATTACAAAAATGGCAGCTGCTGCCTACAGTTAGACTGTAGAATGGTTTTCCAAACTGATTGTCCCCTATTTAAAAAATAAAGAGCTGTGTACAGACAGTTTTGGATGAATTATTTGATCATAATTCTTGAAATCTCAAAAGAAAGTAGAATAATTTATACTTTAGCCTCTAGCCTACTGGGAGTAAATGGGAAAAGAGTTAGATTAGAACTTTGAAGCACGTTCTTGGGTGTGTGGTTATGAAAATTTTTTGTACTCAAGGAAGAACATCTTAAAAATGCAGTGAAATAGAAGGGATTTTTTTGTTAGCTGTTTGTTTATTTGAATATAGGATCTTTTTCATACACATGCAGTTTTGAAACTGTTCACAAAAATATTAAGGTCACTGAGAGAAGACTATAACCAAGTATGCTATAACCAAGACTATAACCAATTATAAATATTATAATTTGACAGGTCTAAGCAAACAGATGAAGACTTCTGTTTGTGGCTCATATAACATCAAGCCATACTCTGAGAGGTAAATGAAAGAGAAACATATCTGAAATTTTGTGTTATTTTTCAAGTTTTCAGTGAAATTAATGTACTTTACGTTTATATGAATATGCAGATACACAAAAATATATGTGTCTTATATATATATGATGTCTCTATGTGCATATACACACCTGAAATGAGAACATAGAATTTAAAAATAAACATATGAGAAAAATTCTGGGTCTGAAAATTGTCATCTATGTTAATGGACTTGTATTTTGACATATCAGTGAAGAATATAGCCTGTATAAATCATTAAGACAAACTTTCTGTATTGCTGCATTCAAGAAGGCACTTAATCATGTATTCAATTTACATCAAGGTTAATGTAAGAAAGCCACTGAACGGGAACCCATCGAAATGTACATTCAGTGTTTCAAATTTACAGCTGCAAAACAACATATGACAACACAACAGAAGTTAATCTTTATTGTTTTCCTAGATTGCTGAACTTGGAATTCAAACATTTTGTCAGCCAAAGCCGAACTTCAGAGAAGAGCAGCAAGAATCAATAGGAGGATGTGTCATAGGGTGATGGTTTTAATGAGTAATGGAGCACAGAGCAAAAATCCCTCAGGTTTATGTTCATATCCCATAATTGACATAGACATGGCATCAAGAGACTAAAAAGATATCAAATTTGTGATAGTGTGCAGCTGAACCTCTAACAGGTCCAGGACTTATCCTGAAAACATATAAAGAAACTCTTCCTGGGATTAATTGGAGTTTGCCTTAAAAAAATATACGTGATGGAAAAATGTCTTTTGCTTTTACTGCATTTGGAATTATATTGAAAAGAACAAAATACCTCACAGGAAATATTTTATTCAAAGCTCACACAGAATGCCATGGAAACTCAAATCATTATAGTACAACTCTCAGTATGCCCTGGGACAGCATATTTATAAATATTTCTACTTTAACTGAAGTATTCCAGAGTTGGAACATTCAAAGAACAAACACAAAAATTAAACATGGCTTTAATCTATAGAATAAAAAAATCCATAAATCTCATATATTTACAACATTTTCAGCTGGTCACCGGTATTCCCCTTAAGAAATGTTAAGAAAAGTATGACCAGCCTTCATATCTTTTTTTTTCTGAATGCTGCCTGGAATTTTGATTTCTGGTTCTTTAACTGGCTAAGGCAACAGCAACACCTATGTAACTCAGAATGGGATCAACACATCATTTCAGTCACTTTAACTGAGCAAAAATGCTGTAAGACCACATTATTTTCAGGAAATGGACACTCTAAATTCATAATTCAAGTTCGAGGTGAATTGTCTATCATATGAGACTGACTGCAAAGGGAACTTAAGCCCAGTAAGTTTCTAACTTAAATATTCCCTTTAGCTACTCGAAGCAAGGTTTCCTAAATCTCCACAAAATGCTAACAGTTTACAGGAATGAAGGGATACACTCTGTCTTGTACTTATGACAATATTTCAGTGGTATGGCAGAAGCACAAATGAACTCTGAACTCTGGTCCTTTCCAGCTTTTAATGAAAGGTTTCATGATATTGAAATACCTCACTTTTAGCTGAAGTTATTTGTCATTCACATCTTCACTTCCCCTTTCTAAAGATCTTAGGGAGTTTATTTTTTTATTAACAAAACCTTTTCCACTCTCTTTCAAATCTTCAATCAAGTACCAATAGCTTATATACACTAAAAACATGTACAGTTATCCACCAAAGAAGAAAAATGATCATTTTAACATATTAAAACAAACAAATAAGTACTTGTTTGACAAAACCACCCCAAAACCTTGCTGGAAACTAACACATGATATGACAAGAGGTTTATTTTTCAAACCAGGCTCTTTTTTTTTTATTGTATATTCAAGTTATGGCACTTGATATTAAATTGCACCCAGCCTAAAACACATAGTTCTGTGGGTTATAATGATCTGTCCCTGCTTTGGCCAGACTGAAGTAAACATTGTACATGTGGTACTTATTTCACATAAATTTCAGTTTCTGATCGGTGGTTACTGTCACTCGTTCAAGATAACAAACAGAAAATTATGGGAGAGCAATGTGGTGCAAAGTAGCCTGGAAGTTATCCACAGAGCACGTCTTTTATATCTCAAGTTGTAATCCAGCTCACAAGAATGCCTTTCATGTATGAAGAAAGAGGTTATTATCCTATCAGTATACAATCTGTTAATAACAAACATCAGGGGAGAGTGATTCATTTGCCCTGACAGCTTTGTGAACAGGCTTAGAAACTGTTCTGAATAGTGAAATACATTAAGAAAAAGATGTTATTTATGGCAGAAGACAGGAAAGGGAGCTTTCCTCATGGAATGTAGAAAAGTTCAGCCAGCCAAAACAGAAGAAGTTCCAAAATATATTTACAAAATTAATGAAAGACAGACCTTCTTATTTTCACCTCAGATTTAAAGGTGAAAAGTCATGTCACTCAGTGTCACATTTTTCAAGATAAAGTATTGAAAAGCTATCAATTTTATTCACAGAAAAGCATAGGTAGATCTGACTTCTTATGAAAGCTGATCCTTTTATTGGTCTGACCTCTGATTTAATTTTATTTCTATATTGTTAACTTGAATAAATCATTTCATTCAGCCTGTACTTGTGCATGTTCTGGTTCTTTCTGGCCTTCCTTGAGAAACATTATGGAACAGGAGACGGCAATTTGCTCATGTCTACATGGACCTGGAGGCACAGTCTGCTGATGTATTGAACCTCCAGACTTACTGTATATGATTGCTGTGCTTGATACAGATTTGCATTTCTATTACATTTATTTTTAATACAAATGTTATTGATAGATAGGTAGTCACATCAAAATATATTTATAAGCCAAAATATATTTTTCTTATGGACTATCCTCTCTGATTATAAACATGACATTGCCAAAAATGATACATACAGCTGATAAAAAAGAAAAAAAAGGAAAAAAAAGTTTAAAATGTTTATGATGATCTTTATTTTGTGGTACCTTAAGATATAGTTGCACAGACATGGAGACATAACTAAAGAATTCAGAAATTCAGATTCTTTAGTTGTATGCCTTTTACACATATATTGCATGGGATTTGCAATATATGGTAGATTTGCCATAGATTTTTGTTAGTTCTGAAACAAAAAGTTCTGAAAGTGCTCAGCAAGTTATAGTCTGTCTCCTTCAGTCAAAGGAGGTTCTGTTTTAAGAGGTTATGCAGTTCATAAACAGTAGAAATAGAAACCAAGCTAAAGTATTCCTTCCTTCCTCTCTCTCTTCATGGTTGATAAATTCAAGAATAAAATCCAGGCTTTCTGCCACTCTGGTGCCTTCATTGCTTTTTTCTGCAGTAAACTCTTACCACGTGCACGGGTCATGCAGGTACAGGTGGAGGTGCTGCTCGGCTCGGCAGGACCTGGGCCAGACACACGAGGCCACTGAGCTCAGGCAGCTGCTGAGAAAATCCGTGTATCAAAGGTAGCGAGCATGATCTACACTTTAGCAATCTCTGTAAACACTTCAAACAATAGCACAAAACAACTGCTGTTTAATGTGACTTTACTTGGTTCCCTGCTACATTCTTGCTCAGGTCCCATAATATTTGGAATGATCCTTTGTTTTTCTACCAAGAATATGTACCTCCCACATGTTTTTTTTTACAAGTGTGAAGCAATAGTATCTTTAACCAACCCAGAGTGAAAAGGGGCCTAACAATTTTTTTGCTATTATGATGTAAAATACATTTATAATTCCTGCCCTTGTTATTTGTGTTTCAAACTCACATACTATATTTCAAAGAAATAAACTGAAAGATTTGAATAAAAACCTTCATATGTAACAGTTAATTTTCCATTTATTTAGCAAAAGTTACTGTCCTTAATATAAAAGGTAATTCAGCAATCCAATTAAAATATTACTGACCTATTATGGCATTACGCAGTGAAAAGATTGACTGTGGGCTATTTTCATTAAAATTATTTATTCTTATCTCATGTTGTTCGTTGTTTTTTTTTTTTTTTTTTAAATTAACTTGTCAGCTGATGAAATGGTGCTGAACCTGTATGCTGAAATCCACTGTGAAAAGACAGGTAAAAGCAGAAACCAGTATTCTCATTTGTTAAGAAGAAACATTTTCTGTAGAGATCCAGCACTTCCTTTTTGTATATCTAACAGCGGTAATCCATGTAAGGCAACTCACTGAAAAAAAATCCAACAAAGTGCATCATAGGTTTTTGGGGAGAGCACAGACACTGGGAAACATGACAAAGTCAATTACTACTTGGTCCGCGATTCTAACTCACAAGTCAAATGATGAACTTCTTCACTTTGTATTGTGTGTGTTACCCTACTCAGTTAAGAGCTGAAAATCCTTGGTAAAGAATGCATTATCTGTGAAGTGATGGCCAAACAGGTATGTATTAAATTACAAAGACTGAAATAGCTGGGGAAAATCCCTTTTGCATCTGTTGCCATCTGATAGATGGGAGAAGGAGTGGATGAAATATTTAAAGATTATATTTCTTTTCCCCCAATGGTATTTTTTATTATCAGTCTTGTATCTTCAGGATCAACAGTTCATTAATCATAGACACAAGGATACATTATGGTCCAAATTTCTATCAAATCTCCCACATCAGCTCAAGTGAAATCCACATGTGCATTCAAAAATTCACATTTTCATTACCAACTCTTGTCTAGAAAACAGTTATCAAGATTACACGTGCAGTAAAAATCAAGGTTGTCAAGGTTTAAGGACCAAAAAGGCTTTATCCACAGAGGCATTTTTAAGTTCAAGGGGCTTCTTATGAAAATGGCAGTGCTTATTCTGGTGAGATCAGAGAAAAAAAGTTATAGCAAAATAGCTGTAACAGATACTGTGATTCTGATGGATAATAGATTAAAAATGCCCAGCTTGGACTGAAATATTATCCAGCAAATACTTTCAAAACTAGCAGAAATAAAAATTTTTGCTTTGCATTTTGGAATTGTTTCTCAAGAAATAGTTAGACTACAATTATTTTAGTCAGAATATTTTTTTCATCAGTGTCATCTACTGAATTAGTTACAGCTATTTGAAAGATATTACTTCAGTGATGTTCTGCTTATTATTTATAGTGTCAGCAGTAAACTAAATGTTTGAGTTCTTCACCTTGTGGGATGAGGAGGTAGTAAAAAACATTTTTCTAAGGCAAGATACTATATGTTGCCTAAAGTAGCTATTTATCCTTCAAGAACTTTAGAGTTTATGTTGAGATAGTCCTTCTTAAACAACATACTGTCTTTAAAAGCTCTTAATATTCGCTGGTTTGTTTTTATTTCACAGCTTCAATATAACAAACAATATTTCTGGACTTCTGTCCGTTGCAGCTGTTGTCTGTGGATGATCATTAGACTGGCTTGACACTTATACTAGAAACAAATGACACAATCAGGCGATATAACAAGGCTGGATCACTCAAACATTTCCAAGAAGTCAAATCAGTTTTCTATTTTGAAGTGAAAAAGACATATGTTTTTAACTAGCATTGTAAGCATTAGAAAGTATTTCGAAGACAATTCTCATAAGACCATAGCACCAATGAAGTCAATGAAGAAAAATCCACCAACTAAATTAAACATGTCTGGACTTTAATATAACTTTCTGGAGATTCATATAGCTATGAAACAGTCAATGAGGTGGCACGGCTACATTTTCCTTTCTATGTACACTTTTTTTTTACTGACTCTGGGGGATTTGTGAGCCGGACTTCACTCAGCATGATGCAAAGAACTATGCACTGTCTTCCCTAACAGAGACATTATCTTTGTTCTTATTTCCACTCGTATTTTACCCTTATAAAAAAATTAATCATTCAAATTGAAATGTATCTCTGGGTTACAGGGTTTTTTAGTTGGATGATTGTCGCTGGTTTTGGTTTCAGTGTGTTTAGAGCTATTACATTTTAGAAGAACAAATAGATGCAAAGTCTCTCACAGGGGAGTTTTTATCACATGTAATTTCCAGTTCAGTTCCCAGCACAGATAGCTGAGTCATGAATACATATCCAACAAAAAAATAAACTTCCAAATATGTCAGAGTTCAGCAGAAAGTGCCAGGGTATTTCATACACACCATTTTGGTATCCTTAAGATGTTATGATGTTAAATCCCCTCAGAGGTGTCTTAAGCTAGGGTTTTCCAAAGAGCCTCAGGGTACAGGGAACAGTTACCTGCTTTCTTTAGTTTCTCCTAGCTGTATTTGGCTTAGCTTCATAAGACCTTATTTTTCCCCTTTAGAAGTCACATGACCTTAAATGTTATGTCTAAGTGTACTGTTTTGTATTTTTAATTTTACAATTATTAGCTACAAATTCAAAACATCTTAAAATGAAATCAGCTTTGGATTCCTGATTTGTGAGAACTGTTTGAAGTATTTATAAGATATGATCACACTAAAGTGTATGAGTTGTCAATGTAACATTAAGTTAATAAATATTTTATATTTATTTATATTTCTGATAATTTTGCCTCATGTTGGTTGTTGCTATTACTATTATTATTATTACTATTACTATTTAACAATAGGACTTAAATATATCTTAAAAAATCTAGGCTAATCCTATAACAGATTATACAGATGTGACAGTTTAAAACCTTTGCATATTTTATGAATTATATACTAATACAAGTTGGTGGATTGGAAGTGTTGAGGAAGACAGGCATAGGATAGCCCTCAGCCTCCCACACACTGCTTAGCCAGTGTGCTCCACCAGGGCTATTTCTGTGGCAGAATAGAGGCTCTTTCTTTGATTCTAAAATCATGTCACTAATGCATCAGCTAAATATCATCAAAGTATTTAAACCTTTCATGTATTTTTATCATTACATTGCAACATTTTCCTTCAGGCACTATACAATAAAAAAGTACACGCACTACCTATCCTGAGGAAACTGCTATACATAATAGCAATTTTGTCTAATATTTGTTGGGTTTGTTTTTTCTTTTCTTTTGGTTTGAGCAACATTTTTTTGCCTTCACATTTAATAAAACTCCTAAGGATAGAAAAAAGTGACATTTAATTTTCTTGGCTTTGGCTACCACATTGTTGTGTCTACATAGACATGCACTCATCTAGAGCTGCTCACACCCACCCTCCCACCCACCTACAAAACTAATCACAGTGTTTTTAAAATAAAATAAATTCTTACTGCCGAACCACAACAGCAAGCCTTCCAGCTCACTTGGTTCACCATGAACAAAATACATGGAATACTTCAGTTGGGAATATTTTGGTTAAAATGAACATTATTTAAAACCACAGTATTTAAGCTTCTAGTGGTGGAGTTGTGTTGCCTTCATTGTGATTCTGTGGCAGTGTTAACAGAATTTGAGTTCACTGAGTTCATAAGTCAAGATCATGAAGCACTGCAGACCAAATGTGCTAATCTGCTCTGGAATGTTGCCTCGTCCCATCTGAAAAGTCTGTATTTGTGTTGAAGACATAACAAAGAGACTTTCTACTTTCAGACTCACTGAAAGTATTTTAAATACTCATCATGCTAGGGATCTCATTTATCATCCATGCATTTAGATACTAATTTCATGCGTGTACAATTCTATATAGCACTTAGACACTAGAGATTTCCATCTCACACCTCTGCACTCAAGAATTCATAGAAATCAAACAATCAGCTTTCTTTTTTTTCTATTTATTTTACTTTTATTTTATTTCCTTCCTGCAGGGCTAGCTCTTTTGCTTTAAAACTGAGAATCAGAGTGTATGGGCTAAAGCCAAATCCCACAGTTGGAGTGCTTTTAAGACTTGGAACAAGTTAAGATGTATGTTTTCATATTTATGAAAGAGGAAAAGAATGGCAGACAAAGAAAAGCCAGGATAAAGAGAGGATAAAGAGAAACTGCACTTGTGTAATTATGATGTAAGTATGTAGTTACAAACTGAGAGGTCTTTGCAGAGATCGTGTGATATTGGCCATTCCCACAAAAAAGGAAAAGATAGCATTTTAACAACATTTAGAGAACTAAAGATGATTTGCATTAAACAGAAAAAAACTCATTCTTGATGTACACCCCTTTAACAATTTCCCTAATAACCCATTTTCAACTATGAAGTTGGCTATAATCTTTAGCAGCTGTCATTACTAATATTGCCAGAGGTAAATATATTAATGTAGAGGCATATACAAGCATATTTCTACATTTATATTCTGTTAAAAGCTGATTGTAAAAGTGTAGCAAACTCAAGGAATCCAAAATAAGAAACTGAAATGTTAATTCCACCTGCTTAGGCATGTACATTCTGACCAGTTTTGGATTTCATGATCCCATACTGCCTGTTGTTACCGAGGATGAATGATGTGCTGTAATGAGCAATTTTTTTCTTTATATTTAATTCCCACCAGTATAACTGAATTACTGCAGCAACCCCTGTTGCACCAGGGGCAGAGCAGAGGAGGGCAATCCCCATCTTTGACTTGCTGCACAGGCTTCTTTTGATGCAGCCCAGGGTACAGTTGGCTTTCTATGCTGTAAATGCACTTTGCTGGATCATGTGCAGCTTTTTATCCACCAACACCCCCAAGTCCTTCTTCTCAGGGCTGCTCATCATTCCACTCATTACCCAGTCTGTATTTGTGTTTGGGATTGCCCTGACCCAGGTGCAGGACCTTGTACTTGGCCCTGCTGAACTTCACGATGTTCCCACAGGTCGCTCTCTCAAGCCTCTGGATGGCATCCCTTCACTCCAGCAGGTCAGTAGCACTGCATGGCTCAGTGTCACCAGTGCTGAGGGCGCACTTGATGCCACTGTCCATGGCACTGACAGAAGGTGTTAAAATGTGCCAGTCTCAACACCAACCCCTGAGCAATGGCCCTAGTCACTGCTCTCCACCTGGACAGCAAGACATTGGTTGCAACTCTGACTACAGCCGTAGAGCCAGTTTCTTATCCGTTGTGCTGTCTACCTGTCAAATCCACTCCAAAATCCATTTTGGAGAGAAGAATGTTGTGTAGCACAATGTCAGATATTTTACACAAGTCCAGGTGGATGACTCCACTCCTTATAGCTGTTTTAGAAGACCACCAAATTGGTCAGGAATGATAAGCCCTTAGTGAAGCCATATTTGCTGTCACAAATTATTTCCTTATTTTCCATGTACATTTGCATAGTGTCCAGGAGGATCTGCTCTGTGATCTTGTTGAGCACCAAGGTGAGATTGACCAGAGTGGAGGTTGCTGGGTCTTCCTACCTTTTTAAAAATGAGGGTTCAAGTTTTCCCTTTTCCAGTCAGTGGGAATTTCATCAGTCTGCCATTACTTTTCTAGCATGGTGGACAGCGGATTAGCAACTTAAGATCTTGGTTCCCTCAGGACCTTCAGTTGCATTTCATCAGATCCCAGGGACTTGTGCATATTCAGGCTCTTTAGATGATCTTGAACTGGATCTTCTTCTTTGTTGTGCAGTCATTCATTTTCACAGTCCCTGCCATTGGATTCTATATTTTTTTTTACTTTAGTCTCATGGAGTATAGAAAAGGAACTATTAGTATCAAAGAATGGGTTTATATTTTTAGGTATAGGAACAGAAATAAAAATCTTCTTAGATAGTTCCTTTTTTATCCTTCGAAGAGTGTTTGCTGTCTTTCTTTTCCTTCCTTAATTTGTAACTAATTGTTTCACTTTGGGTCTTGGGCAAAATTTTTGTTGCTCTTGGCAAACTGACAATTTGTTGGTGTAGTTAAATACCTTTTTGGAAGAGTAGAATGAAGTATTTATCTAGTGTAATGCTTAGCAGCCTTTGGATCCTTTAAGTTCCTGATGGTGTCCAGGATATTTTCAGTATTCTGGAGCTTAAGATTTACTCTTAACTCACACAGACAGTTTATCTTTTTCAAATGAAATAAAACCTCCACACAGCAGTCATTGTTTTTAGGAGAATAGTGCCAGAGACCCTCCCCATAAAACTATTATGATTAGTATTAAAACTTTGAAAGTTTCTATAATATTGTCTACATTGCATCTGATGTGGAAGTAATAATACTGGTATGATGCATAGGGGAACAGCATAGCTTAATTCCCCTTTCCAAGGAATTTCAGCCTTTTGAGGTATTAATTGTATTTCAAATCTTTTCTAATTAGTAATCCTTCTTGTGACTTAAGAATAACATTTAGAAGCAATATTACAACCTTTAAAATCCTGTTATGGTTGATATTTAATCATAACTCTTCAACAATTAATATTGTTAACAATTATATTTAACATTTATATCCTATTACCTATCAATTTTACCAATGCTAATAGTAGTGAGCATATAATAAACCAGAAAGCAACTCTTTTTGGATGTCTAAAAAACACTAATTTCTAAATGAAAAATAAATAGTCTTTATTCAAAAAATGAATTTTAGAGGGATTTTTTCTCAAAAAGCTTTTGTGGCAAATGTAGGTTTATCAAAGGCTGAGAGTAATAAGTAGCTAGAGATGCAAAAAGGGAAGGTGATAAAAGAAGCAACTCCTTTTTTCACTGAGTTTTTAAGTTGATGTGGACTTCTTCTCTGGCTGACCTGATTAGCTCAGAGGAAGACATGAAAAGGGATATTAAAGATGGAGACAGGGGGAATCCACCCCAGCACTGCTGGGGAGAGAGGAGAGAGTGTCTATCATAAAAGCTCCCTTGCTGTTTGGGAAGCATGTGAGTAAACACAACAGCACTCACAAATCTCGTGGGAAAGAAAATAAAAAATATTCGAAACCCCGGCACTTGTCAGTGTGAGATCCATTGATCCCAGCAGAGGTGTGGGATACAGTGGTCAGGAAGTGAGACGCACAGAGCCATACATTGTGCTAGGAAAAATCGTGACTACAGAAAAAACACAAATTCAAAGCAGTTATTGTCATCCTTCATTACTTAGGATTCATCTTACTTCTAATAAAAAAAAAGGCAAAAAGAGAAGAAGAAAAGCTACAGGAAATATTTTGCATCAGCTGTGCAGTTGTATTATAGTGGTAGACTTTAAAAATGTATCATGCAATTATTGTTGTAATGTATTTTTATTTTGATGTAATAGTCTTTATCCACTCTGAAGGCACAAAATTGTCACTTTTCAATATTCTGACTTCAAAACAGGCATTAATTTAAACTTTTCCAGAAAATCTTAGTAAGGAATCCACTCTTTTCTGGACCAAGACTTAGTTCTTTAGAAAAATCCCATACTTAATAAACAAAAGGAAAAGCAGATAAGGATTTATGTCACACAGTACTGATCAATTTTTTCAGTCTTTTTTGAGCAGAGTATTTAGACAGAATCCACAAATGTATTTTCTTTACAAAAGAGTTTTTTAACATCCTTAAAAAAAACAGTGACTTTTAAGGTTTTTCATATGGGATTTCCCAAATTTGTTGAGGGGGACACACCTTGTGCTGTAAAGATAAAATCTCTGACAACAATAATCCTTCATGTAGAAGCTGCGTAAAATAATAATAATGATCTAATAGATTATTATTAGAATAATAATAATCTAATGTAGAAGCTCTGAGTCAGAGCTTTAACATGGTTAAGATCTCAAATAAAACGTCTTAAAGCTGGAATTTCCTGGCTTTACCCAATGAAAGTTTTTTTCTTGACAAAGCAACTGTGCTCAGTTGTGAACCCGGCCCCAGGTAGAGAAAGAAGGCCTTTTCAATTTAGTTTTATTGTATTCATTCTCTCAGTATAGTAGTGATATATTAACATCAGTATAGCTGTCTAATTTGCCATTTTACTTGGTTGCATAGTAAATGACAAGTAGTTTTCAGCATTTGAATAAGCTTTTCAACACCAGACATTTTGTCTCAAGATACGTCAGTAATGATCATACAGGTGTAAAATACTAAGGCATCTTCTGGCATTCACTGTTAAGTGTACAGTTATGTAATTTACCTTTAAGAATTTATTTTGTAAATTATGCTATTGCATAGCAATAAAATAAGACTCTGAATTTCAGTTGTATGTGCATTGAGAACAACTTTACAAAGAGTGTTTCATACTTCCCATGTTTCACATTTTGAATAAATTTCTGTCTCAGCTGTCCAAAGTTAAATATCCAAAATAAGGGAATAGTTGTTTTATTTTTAGATTTTTTTGCCATAGTGAATAACTTGGGATTTCTCTTTGAAAAGTTTATGAAAAAGACTAACACCAGCAAGATTTTCTTCATAAAATGATGAAGAACAACTTAAAATGAAATCCTAATCCGATATATATTTTCTGAGAATAATTATGAACATTTAGCATACAAGATCACAAAGACAAGTGAACATCAGTGTATGTCCACATGTCCACAAGCCTTAAAGACCCCTAATAAATACTTTCATACATAGTTAAATCTGCAAAAGTTCTGATTTTGGTATGGATATTCCAATAATGCTGTCCTTTCTTTGATATACCCTACTCTGTTAGCTCTTTCGAACATGTGAATCTCTGTAGTGAATGGTTACCTAGAGAAAAGGTTTCTTGAACGTACAAAACTACCATAAAGATATTTACAGAGCAGTGGTTTCATTACTATTTGAATTAAAATATATTTACCTTCCAGCATCTCTGTACCACTTCTGCTTAAAGTGTAGTACCGCTAAGGATGAAAGACTCAGGTGTTGATGACAGTTAAGGGTTTTGTAGATATTTGACTTTGCCATTCAAACACCTTCACAATGATGCCTAAGCTACAACACATTATCACATTGCATAAGTATGTTCTGGGGTTGTTTTAAAATATTTCTCCATCTACACACACACAATAGAATTCCAGAGTTTATGCAAATGTCTTCTACCCACCCACATAAAATTTTGAATTAAAATTTATAGGGATACAGACAGGTTATTTACAAAATATCAAGCTCATGAGATGTACATAGATCAAACACTTCTCTTACGTTACATATTCAACAGAGACAACAAGAAATGAAAAAAAAATTAAAATTCTAATAAGCTTCCAAAATACAATCCTGCAGTTATCAAATGTGACATTACCTGCACAGTAATTAACATTTTTAATTTATTCACAACAGTTCAAGATTTGCAAATAGGAACCATTTCTGATTAAAAGTGGAACCCCAGAGGCAGAATGAAATAATGAGAGGCTAAGAAAAAAATAATAGCTGCACACAAAAATGTTCAAAACCTGGATAATATGCATTACATGTTCTAGCTGGAGATTTGAGTTCAGTGTTTCCCTGTTTTCTCCAGACAGTGCTAATTTGTTTCCAATTAGTAGAAAACACCCTGCAACTGACTTACCAGACTAAAGTGGTCACAGGAATATTGTCTCTGCTTATGATCTTGCCACACAAATACGTTCTCTTTTGTGCTGCCTAGTTCTGAAAGATTATGCCCAGTTACTTTTCTGCTTGCAATGTATTCAGCCTTTTTTTTTTTTCAATAGGATATAATTTGTGAGAACACACATTAATTTAGACATCCCCTCAACCACGTTAGATGTCACTATAGAAGAGAGGATTTGTAGGTGCTTTGGTGGAAATAACGGAGTAATCGAAACCGATTATAATACTTAATCCACTTGCAACAGTCTGCAAGTATCATGCATAGGATACAAAGAAAAGATTAATGGATTAATGAACTTCTGTTCTAAATGTGTTGGGGGGGTAGGGTGGGATTTTTTTTGTTGTTTTTTTGTTTTCCCAGGCTGTTGTTAATGCCTAATCTTTAATAGGAAAATGGTTTCTTCACTGTTGTAGGAGTAGGCAATTGTTCCCTTGTGAGTCTAATCTTTCTGATGTCTTTGCAGTGATGTGTGAGTCACCCTCAGTACTATTTCCAAAGGACAAAAATGGACTTCTTCATTGACATGAAACCATTGCTTGGCTTCACAAATAAAATTTGGGAATCTTATAATTACTCTCCCCCTTTTGCTAAGCTACAGTCAAAAGATCAGGAAGTTGAAGATATGTTAACATCTCAAAAGAGAAGCCAGTTCAAGAAACCCAGTAAATTTATACTCAGAAGATCCATCTCTGGATGCAACTCCCCAACCCTCCTGCACAAAACATCTCTTCAGTAAGGCAAGGATACCCCTAACTAAAGAGGAGCATGGAAAAACTTCTAAACCAAGAACTTGGTCCAGCTGGGCAGGAAATTCATTACCAATAGACTTCGTGAAATCAAGTAGGGAACATAAGGGCCAAATGTCAGATACTGGAAAATGAAGGGCTGCACAAAGAATAATTAGAAAGTTGAGAACTATGAGTTTATAAGGAGAGAGACAAAGACTAAATGTCTTGCCACTTCATGCTAAACAGCAGGTAATGATATTTTTCATTATTTGTTAAAATGGTAAAGCATAAGACAGTGGTCTGAGAATGAGATATCCTAAGCTTTGCCTTTGCCATTAATCAACTCTGAGTCATGTAATAGGCAGGTCACTTCAAATTCTCAAGCTCGGATTCTTCAGCTGTAAATTGATTAAAATATTCTCTCTTATTTTTAATAATTTTAAAATAAAATAGACATTTCTATCAAATATGGAACGTTAAGTTACCCTGATTATTTCTTTTTTCCCCCTCTATTCCAATCTGGGATTCCCTGAAGAAAAGAATATATTGCAAACTTAAATGAAGATATTAGAATTTAGAAATTTATTACCACTGTAATAAAAACTTTGTATTATTAGGTTTTGATTTTAAAAAATACTACTGTTCCCTTAATTTATTATTTTCACTGGGAGATGAAATTAGATTTTACTTTTTCATAGTCTTTGTAACTTCTTCTATGAATATTAGTCCAATGTTGTCCTGCATTTTCAATAATGATGCAGTCAAATGAACACAAAGCTTCTAGCCTCTATTAAGACATGGCTTGAATTGTTTGGTAGTCATCTGAAATTCTTCTGTCTCACTTTTCTCAAATTTAAAACAACATTTTTAAAGATAATAACCTATATTAATGCCTCACATCACTACTTGCTAAAAAGCAGTTTCCTCCAAAGTTTTTCTTTTTTTAAATCATCACAATTCACTGAAAATAAATTTATTCACAACCTTTCTGATCACTTCTAATTAGAATATTACCCTCAGAGATAATACACTTTTCCTGGAGACACATAAATAATATATAAATTATTTTTCAACTTGATGTGCTTACAGCTATAGGCCAAATAAATAAAAGCAATTTATGTTAGCCACCAGCATTTGTTTATGTTTTTACAGTTGTTTAGAGAACTGACAAAAATATCATATCTGAAAATCAAAGTCTTTTTATCAGCTTGTTCGCTCATTTGATTTGTTTTTGTGCCTTCATTTTCCAACTCTTGCTACTGCCATGCACAGCAGGAAATTCAGCTGAAGTCAAAAGACTAAGTAAATAAACAAAGCAGCTGCTTTAGAATACTTCAGACAGGGCCAAGTTCTGAGTTACAGGGCTAGCTAAAATAAGGAAAGTAAAAACTTAAAACAGTATAAAAATGCTTTATATCTGTCCCATCATAAAGGGAGTTTCATTCAGTTTTTAAAAATTCAGGTTTTTTTAAAAATGAAGGAAGTGTGATGAAGGGAGATTTTTAGTTGAAGACTAAGGATTTATCTGCATCTGGGTTTGGGCGCACGTGTGGTTCCTATTTGACTCAGAAGAGCCCCGAGGCCACAGTTTTGCCCTGAGTGATTTGTGACAGATGGTGAATAACAAACAAACTTGCTAAGCAGAGATCAAGGGCTCTGGGTAAGCATCTTGGATTCTTGCCTGGGAAGGTGTAAGAGCTTTGCTATAACTTGTATTTCAGCAACCTTTACCTGTCAGTAAACCTTACAGAAACACAGAAAGCACCAGGATGGGAGAAATACATTAAATAAATGTGGCCACAGATGCTCAAAGGTTGTTGTTTCTAACTGCTGATCATTGTCACCTTCTTTAACAAGACAAGTAACCTAGTCTGACATATGAGCAGGGTAGAAAAAAGAGACAGCTGGCAAGTCATGCATTTTGCCACAGTGACCAACCCAGTGGACATAGGGAAGGCTATGCTGGGAAAGCACTTCTCTTAGGATGATATTATCAATCTATTGCACTGTGCCGAGATGCTTCAATGGGCCTTCATGAAAAGAGTTTATGGTAAAAAAATGTGTTTTGGAAATGAGAACCTCTTAAAATTAATAGGTCCAGTATCTAGTTTTGAGCCTGGTTTTAAGCAGAGGCTGCTAATGTATTGCAGAGGGTTTATTTTAGAGTAAAATGTATTTTTATAAACATTGACTGGAAACAGGTACAGAGATTTGTGAGGAAATGCTGTTTAGTGCAAGTTTTATGCAAACATATGAATCAACATCCTAGTTAATGTTCCACTGGATTTTGTCATTTGACTAAAATATCACTAATTCAGTAAAAGAACAGTTTTCTGTTCTTTTATTACTTTTATTAATTATTATTAATTATTATTGTTACAGCAATGTAACATTCTCATGTTAACTCCAAGAAAGGTAGTGCTAAATTGATGTTACCAGTTTCATACTCTAGCCACAGTATTAGTTTTGACACTGTCTGCATGCAGGTGGTTTATAATGCATAATATTGATCTGGAGGATTTTTATCCCCCACACTTTCAGCTGTATATTAGCTTCTAACCTTGATCTTAAAAGTTAAGATGGATGTTCAGTATTATTACCTAGCAGAAAAGATAAAAAATCAATTTCATCTCCTTGTGCTTTATTCCCTCATCTTCTAGTGCTTGAGCAGCGGAGTTGTAACAACCGTCAGCATAAAATAATTTGTTAGCTGATGTTACGACAACTTCTGGAAGATGAACATATTACTATAGGTACATTGATGCTCCTGAGATCAACTTTCTGATTAAGGATAAGGAAAAAGTATAGCAACCAATCAACTGTTTTTAATGGAGCAATACCTTCATAAAGCACTGCATTGCAGACGGAGAGTAGTAAGATCTAGCTAAGAAAAACCTAAGTGTGAATCACATATTTTTCAAGACTGACGGTTATAGATGATAGTTGCTCATTATAGTTTATGGATTTTAAAGCTGACCTGTACAGACGAAAGAGAACAGTTTCAAAAATTTTGACTTTCTGCTTTCAAAAAGATAATGAAATCAAAGGAAGGGTTCTCATATTTACTAACCCTGTGCTAAGTTACAGAAAAGCTTTCATTAATCTTTCATTTGATTTCTGGATGTAGGTAATTTTCTATTAAAATGTACTAATGAGTCCTCAGAATTTCATTTCTTGACTTCCTTGTCTCACAGCATGCTTTGGGACTGGGAAATAAAAACCTGCCTTCCCCACCCTGCTTTCAGGACAACACTCAGCCGTAGACAAAGATTTGTGTCACTATAGCCTAGTCTTTCCTAACCTTTTAAACCACATTAATCCTTTACTACTCTGTCATCTACAATTCAGTTTGTTAAAGGCTGGCCTCTTTCAGCCCTTCATTAGCCCAGTACATCTTTTCTATGTTTCAGTATTTTACACAGATGTAATGTAGATTGAATCTAAGTGAAATCTTCACTGATGAAAAGAACATTGAACTCCTGGTCTTTCCTTATGTTGATGGTTCTGAGCTCATAATAATTCCTTGTAAAGTATTGTCCACATGGTAGAGATAAAAATGTAACAGAACAAGTTATCAAGCTACACCAGGAAAAATTATGCAATTAATTTATTCTTTTAAGAAGATATTATGCAGGCTGCTGACCTAGCAAAACATCTGAGACTAGTTTATTATGTTATTCTGATCTCCCTTAAAACAAGGTATTAAGAGGTAGTTCTGTTGAAATGTACAGAGTGTTATACATAGTTAAACTTACTGAATGTCTCTGTAAATGACTGTATATAATGAAATCCTCGTTGGATTAGCCTTTAGATATTTTATCAGATTGTATTGAAATGCTTTTAAAACACTTCCTATCTTTCTCAACCTTCAAACAGTACCCAATCTACTTCTGACAGACACAATATTCCTATTAAAAATTAAGCTAAAAATCATCTGATAAGATTAAACATCCTAGCAAGTAAAATAAATGCTATACATTTATTTTTATGGCTTCTTTCTTTTCTTTTTTTTTTTTTTGAGCATTCAAGGTTATTAAATTAAGAATTGAAAGTGATTTTTGTCTTTCAAAAGATATTAGAGACAAATGATAGCAAGAACAGTGCTAACATATAATGACCTGAAATAACGAGATGAAAATTATGGTGTTAAATGTCCTGACACATTGCTGTGGCTTTGTTTTCCTTTGTTTTTTTTTTTTGTTTGTTTTTTTTTTTTACAATTCAATGTGTATTTACAGAGGTTTGACTCATTTTCTGCTTATAGTCAACACATACTTAAGTCTTTTGAAAACATAAACATATGACCATGCAATGTTAAATATAACTTTCAAAAGAAATATCTTAGATGTGTATATATCGGAATAAAATGTTTTAAAACAGGCCCACTGTTTTATCTACTAAGGACTTTAATAAATCCTAAAATTTTAAAGCGTGTATGTTTTGTATTTAAAAAGATAATACATTACTTCAGTGTTTGGTAAGTGGTTTCAGTTAATATAAACTTAATAGAAACTTTTACAGAAAAGAAAAATGGATTATGATTTTTGCTATATTTCATATGAATTGATAGAAACCAAGATCAGAAATATAAATTTATGAGAAGTTGCTATTTTTTTTGCTATCAGAATAAGATATTATTTCTTGATTTTTTTTTTTTTAATTTTAAGCAATTAATTTTGATTTTATCAGGGTATTCTGATTAGCATACATTCTAACAGTAATTCTGTTAGTAATTGTTAAACTGAATTCAATTAGAGAGTTGAATCCTTTATTGAATTGTCTGTACATCTTAAGCCAAGTGACCATTCATTTCTTTATCCCGAGACATGAAATGAGTTCCTTTTTCTTTAAGAAATAAAACCCAAAAGATTTAAGAGCATGGAGTAGATTACTGCAGTGCATGGAAATAAATATAACAAAAGCACTCATTTTAATGATGTTTACATATGTGACAACACATCCATGAAAAGTATTCAGATGTGAGCTATAAATATGTAGACAGGCAAAGAAGCCAATTGGAATCTTCATCAAAAGTAATTCTGTACTTGGGAAAATAGTAATTTTGGTAAACACACCAAATTCTGTGGTTTTGGTAAAAAAAGCACCAAGTAACAAACTGCTAAGGTGTAATTCTTTACCTCCCTCTCTGCTATTGCCATTCTGTCTCACTTTTTCAAAGGATAAAACACACTTGTACACAGAGGCCATTCTTGGAACGGCTGGGTTATTTAGATCCTCTAGGTTGTTATCTACAGGAACCATGCTGATGATCTGGTGAGGCTGACACCTTGCTCTTCTCATCTGTCTGGTGTGTTCCATTACTTACCTATGCACAATGAATAGTGAATTTAATGGCTCTCTATTCTTCTGTCCGTTTTAAGGAATGAACAGAAAACTTGGACTGTAATAGAACATATTGCTGTTTTGTCCTGGTGAGAACAGACCCAGGGTTTTATCTATACAAGTAAATAAATCCAGGTGTTTCACAGAGGAATATCATCCTGAAAAGTAGTTTGTCTATATCCACAGCTTTGGATAAGTCTCACTCCCAAAGTAGCAGATGGTACAGTAGAAATAATTCTGCTGCAAAAAGAGCGTGCAATTGAAAAATTAGCTTGGTTTCCAACCAAATAAATTTGGTACTTATACAGTCCAAGAAAAGAGAACAAGTAACTGTAGTAATAGGTTTCAATTCCCTCCCTACATATCTAAATATTAACACAGATTATTCATGGAAGGAAACGTGGCCGAACTATTCTACCAATAACTTTTCCAGATTTAGGTCTGTGAGGTTATCTTTGGTCAAACTGCCAATTTTGTTTCTAATAGTTGCCTATGAGGTAGAAAAGAACTTCTAGATGATCAAATAGAAATTCAGTATAATATTAATTCTATCGTATTCATATAATTGTGTGTGTTTCAAGAGATGGGTTTCTGAAGGGCATAGTTTGAGGTGGGACTTAAAAGCAGCACTGAACTCTTGTCATGAAGCTGGAAAAAATTAATGGCAATAGAACAATCAAGGAAGACACAGAAATTACAGCATAGCAAAAGTTCAGAATGAAGATGATGATATTTTTATGTGTTCCTGTGTGGACTCTGTGGGACATATATTCCTGGAATGATATGATTTTTGATCTGAAAGTATATTTTTTCCATTTAGGAAAGCAGTGTTTGACTTAAAATGATTTCTTTGTCTGGACTGTTTTATTTAGAGGTTATATTTGTATCCTATTTTATGAAACTCTGATAAAATATATGGATGTATTAAGAACTGACAACTTAAAAATTTTTCCTTTAAATGGAAGGCTTGGGGTGACCTAGACTTTAGCAAAATTACCCCTTAATCTACCTTCCTACTACCTCAAGAGAAAAACGTTTTTTCAGGATTTCGTAATTCATGTATCAATTTATTTAAATTGTGTTAAAGACAATGAAAAATATATTAATGTAAAAAAAATGAAAAGAAATGTTACAATATCACAAAGTTTTAATAACTATTGTGATCAGTATAGTCAGGGGAATATTAGCTTATTTCACACACTAAGAGCTTGAGCTCTGCTTTCAAACAGTACATAGGCAATTAGATGAGAAGTCCATTGCACGAGGTTGAAGTCTGAGAGCATGCACATTTTCCAGTTTCCTCTCCTCCTGTGAAATTGTACCACCTGGGTCCTAAAGCAATTCTGAAGTCCTGAAAACACCTGTTTATATGTAATATTTTCAGTTCATGTCTGAGTGGCTTCATTTCTATGACAGTCTCATGAGGATGGAACAAAATTAAACCAAGAGACCATAGGTAAAATTTGTAAGTTATGTAAATGTCACATGCAGGGCAAAATGTTGTTTCTGAGCAGAGGAATGTTGTTGTCAAGAATACTACTGGGAATATCTACATGTGCTCAGAACACCATGGCTCTTTTCACCATTGTTTGGAGTGAACAGAACTGACACTTCATATCCACCTCCTGGGATAGATCCTGGCATTAATGTTCAGAAGCTCAAAGCTCCACTTTTAAATACAAGAAAAAGACTATGCGTAGTCATAAGAATCACTCTCGACATCTATTACACCTTTGTCTAGGCATCTAAATGGAAAAAAATTAAAATGGAGTGAAGCAATTAGGGAACCAATTTCATGTCAGTTTCCCCACGTATCTTTCAGTATCTTGCCAAATAAATTGTTTAGAGTAATTACATATATAAAGTAATATAAATGGAGACATAATTTACAAGAAAATAAAGGTTTAAAATAAAAATTTTAAAAATCCCCAAACAGTTTACCAAAATATCATTATCTTCAAACACATGTTCTGTCCCTCATATCACCCCCATTTATTTATTTACCATTTGGTACATTACTGATATATGTCCTCCTAATCTCTTTTTTTTAACTACGTATTAAATATCTGTGATCCAGTTACTGTCATCATTGACATATTCAATGCTGTATTGTTACTTTTAAGGAATACTAATGCCAGAGACATCAGTCATGAGTGGCAGTAGGTATATCCTTATACTTTTGCAGGATCAACAAGTCTTCTGTCGTTAAAGCAAATTGCTGCTAATAAGAAATGGAATTTTATAAAAGGAGTAAAATAAGGAATAAGCAGTATGCTGTTCTGTGGCTGGTTTTCAATCCTCTTTTTCTGATGGTCAGAGCTAGAGTTTAGGCTACAATCCATAACAATGCACTGTTTCCCATTCAAGGTGACTACAAATTCAATTCTTCCTGGCAGCACAAATTATTCACCTCTCAAGTCATCCTTCTGACACTGAATTCAGTTGCACAAGAAAATGTGTCTGGCAGCCTTGAAATGGAAACAGACAAATTGCAAAGAAGGGCAGCAAGGCATCTGAGCACTTCTGCCACATCTTGCTGACAGATGGGAGCTGTAGCACCAGTCACCAGTGCTTGCATCTCCAGTGCAGTTAAAGAAAAGGAAGCATTCATCAAGCCCTTCATTTCTCATTCCTCAAACAGAAGGCTGTTTACATCATGTCAGCAAATGATTACCCTCTGCTGCTGTTGTTGTGCTACCTATTGCAAAAGGTGAAGAGGTTATGTTTTGAAATTCCATGGAGATGTTGGTTAAGGAAACAAAGGAAGCTGGTTCTTAACACCCAACACCCCCTTCCTCCCCAGTCCCCCTGCCCCCCCCAAAAAATAGGAAGCAGGCATCATCACACTCACATCTTTGACATGAGAAATGAGTTATTCTTGGAGAGGACAATGAATTCAAAGCTCAAACTGCTTACATATATCAAGGGAGAACCAAAGGATCTAAGCACTTTCCCTTCCAACTGAGTCATGTCTTTAGGTCTTTTCTGTGGTTTTCGGCCTTTATCTCGTTCTTATCTGACAGCTGACCTGGGCTAACATGGATCTCAGGTTTCCTTGGCTTCTTTTTAAGTCTTCATTAACGATGCCTAAAAAACCAAAGTTATTCCATCTGTGTGAAAGTCTGAAAAATTATAACTTTGTGAATGACTCTACATTGGACCATAATTGGAAAAAAATGATCCATGAACTGAAAAATGTGGGTAACTACTGTTTTAGCCATTGAATGTGCTCAGAACTACTAGGTATCATATAATCTTTTCAAAGTCTTTGTGAAGAGCACAACTCAATTTAACAACTTATGAATTTTTGAAACTTGGAGGTAAAGTCCTTTGTCTCTCAGAGAAGAAAATGAAAGGTAGGATTCTGCTTATATTAAAATAACTGAGCACGAAATTATTGTGGTGATTTCCATGCTTTATTTTAGTCCAGCCTGTCACCAAACTTTTTTTCTTTGAATGAGTGCATTTTACAGCTCCTGAAGAATAGATTTCTCTTCCTCAGTGGTTTAGTCTAGTATCTGAACCTTGATAATTGTTAATTGTTATTTCATGTGTATATAATATAGGAAATAGTACATTCAATTTAAGCAGCATCAACAGGTCTTTCCTTCCTGTTCAAAACTGCTGTGTAAACAACTCAAACCTTCCATCTGTGTGATAGCTTTCTACTCTTTCCTCAAGCTTTTTAAGTTTAGTAGACCTTTAGTGCCTTTTCTATCTTGGAAGATGATTACTTGGTTTCTTCTCATTTGTATCTATCTCTACTACACCAGAGATTTCATCCTTTCTCAGAGTGATAAACCCCCACCAAGTACATTACATTGGATTTCTTTTATTTCAGACATGCACATTTTAATCGATACTGCTTTGGTTTTCCCATGCAGACATGAAGAGCAGCTGCCACTCCTTCTTATCCTGTGCAAGTTATGCACAAGTACCTGACATACTCTGAGTCGTGCCCCAATATCTATTTCCTCTCTGTGCCACATGCATTGCTTCTACAAAGGTAGATCCCAGCACAGAAATTCTCTTATCCTTGGTTGTATCCTAGAGAAGAATATTTGGTTCTGTATTGTTTCAGTTTCCAGACAGCCTCTCTAAAGAGGTTAATTTTAACATAAAAGATCCAATGCAATAAAGAAATAAAAATTTATCACTGTGAATATTTGAATATATGGAAAACAGCTGAATATTTACATTTATAAAACTGTCCAAGTTCTATACGCAGAGAAAAGGAACAGTCACATCTATGTGGTCAACCCAAAGTTTATATTTTAATTTCAAAAAAGATAAAACTTCATCTAATAGTTTTTCTCTTTATTATGAGAAATTTGTGTTTTACTTAAAAGCATAATCAACATTTTCAAGCTTTTTGGAGTATCAGTGTCTCTAATTACTGTGTCTGTATCTGACACAGTAATTAGAGTGTCCTTCTGACAGGTAAGTATTGTTTCTAAAATGTTTTCACTCAGACTGCAACTAGAAAATACTGTGTATATATGAGGAAGGTCTTATATTGAGAAAAGACTCAGGTCTTGAAAATATAAAGTATATAAGACCATAAAGAAACACAGAGAGTAAGGCTTCCATATTTAGCTGATATGCCCAAGGTGGAAAATAGAAAAAAAGAGAGATGAAAGGACTGCTTAGTATAGCAGATAGTTCTGTTTTTCCTATTTGTCAGAAGAACTTTCCCAGATTACCACTAGAGTAAGCCCTAGTAATTCTGGAGGTGAGAAAAATGAACAGGCTCCTTATTTAGTAATTATACTGTCAAAAATTTAAACAATCCTACTGAAAAATCTAACATTATTAGGAGTCTGGATGGAATACCTAATTTCAAAGGCATAACTTTAAAGTGATAAGAATCAAGAATATGAACCAAGAAAAGTCTATGAATACTTGCTGATGAATTAGCTGCCTGCTATACAAATGTTTCATCCTTTGATTATGTTATGTAATATATATATTTTATCCAAGATAACATATTAACTCAAACACTGTGAAAAAATCCCTAACCCCGTAACAACCTATCTGAAATACCTGTAGTACTTTGAACATGATCCAGCACACAGAGCAGAACAGACATGTTAAGCGTGGAACTGCTTTTGCAGCAATACTCTAACCCTTGTTAGCCATAAGGATTTTAAACGACTGGGAATAGTGTACAGACAGTTTGTCATTAGCACAATACAACAGTACTTTTCTTATTTCTAACCAATGTTCATATGCTATTCATTTGGCAGTTTTCCTACACTTTGCTCTGTTTCTGATTCTAGACTTCAGGTGCATGGTAACTTATGGCTAAGACTCTAACTTCTGCATAGGACTCTGCTAGGTTTTATGATCCCACATTAGGTAATTCACACCACTGCTGATGATGTTATGAATGGCCAGCATAAAATGAACACATGATTAAGTCACAGACATTGACAATAAAAAGAAAATCGTAATTTGCTCTAGACATGTCTAGATAGTTACAGCAGACTCTATTGAAAACAGGACTGTTTGTAGAGTACTTTAAATTTTTAACTTCTGACAGGTAAGTATTTAAAGGCAAAGAACTTTTCATGCATATATAAATCAACAAGTGCATGTGCATGATCTCTACATATATGAGTATGTAGGTGGTGGGACTCTTTCACAGCCAGACCTTCAGAAGTATCAGTGGGGAAAAAGCTATATGCCAATAGGGGAACGTTAATGTCTTAACAAGCATATAGTATATTTCTACATCTGGAACTATTATACAATCCGAATTAAGCCTGGGTTAGGTAGTTTAGGATTTCTGATTACGTTTTTCCTTCGTGTTTAGGCTGGATTTTCAAGCTCCTCAAAGAAGCATGATCAGACTCTGAAACAGTGTGGAGTTCTCAAATCCCTTTCAGAAGCCATTTTAGAAAGTCATTACACTACATAGCAAATCACAAAGAAGTGCAGATTATTCCATATCAGCACCTGGAGACTTTCTTCTTTACACTCTGAGAAGTTAAGAGGTGGAAATGGTTTGTACACTATTTAAGCACTTAGAGAAACAGATTTAGATTCAGTGACAGGTACAGTACTGGTGTGACTTACTTGGAGACTGCAGTCTGTATCTAAGTCAGAATGACAACCCCTTTTCAATATCTGCAAATAAAATAAAGTTAAAATTAAAATAACTAGGTAAAAAATATGTAAGCAAAAGAATACAATATGTGCTACCAATATAAGTAGGTAAAAATCATCAGTATATCCCCAGAAGAACCAAGGGATAAACAACATTTTAGTAATGAGTAAGCTACAAGAGCATTGTTACTCAGAGTTTGTTAATACATAAAGAATGTTCCTATATCCTATATTAGGACTTAAATCAATTAGCATCATGGTAAGAGAGGCAGGGGAATAAGATAAAGAACAGACACTCAAGGAATTTGACAAGGTGATCTAGCCCATTCATTCTTCCAGGCCGTAACTGCTACATTTTTCGCTTTCTTAACCCAAAAATTGTACAAAAGTCAATAGCTAGGAGCACTGCAAATCAAAGCAAAGATGCATCAGCACATTTCTGGCAAGGAATAAGACAAAGATAAAAGTGGGAACATGTGGTGAACAGCTTCAGAGGTTGGTTCTGGGCCCTCACCTTAGCACAGCCAAAACAGACAGCATGCCATAGTGTGTAGTTTGTCTTAATTAGTTAATAATGGATGATAAGAGTATGATCTTTCTTTCTCTCTCCCTGATCACACATTCACACCTATCTCCATTGCCTCTCCAAATAATGCTGCGACACTTAGGGCAAAATTTTCCTACTCTGCTACTTCTGTCATTTAGAACAGCATTACTATATTTATTTGCCTTATTAAGTCATAAAATCACCTGAAAATCTCTTTTTCAGGCCAGTGAGTTTGAGCTTGTCTCTCTATTGACCTTCTAACACCATATTACCCCATCTATGAGTGCTTATACACGTGGATCCTACTACCAAATTTCTCATAGGCTTAGTGTCTCTGAACCTAAACTAGTGTTTTTTGCAGAACAGAGTAAAAAATAATGTATAAAAAGTGTATCAAATGCATATGCATCCTTACAGGTATCAGCCCATAAAATTGTTTCCATTTCTTCATCATGCTTAGAAGCATCCTGTAATATAAATTATGGCAAATTAGCAACCCGAGATTTAAAAGATGT
The DNA here is from genome assembly GCA_013397175.1 of Platysteira castanea. Lineage (NCBI taxonomy): Eukaryota > Metazoa > Chordata > Aves > Passeriformes > Platysteira > Platysteira castanea. Next base: position 132,011 of record VYXC01007723.1, read on the forward strand.
TACCCAAATGAAGCTGGAATGATTCTGTGTTATGATCAGGATGATCAACTATTTGAGAACATCTTCACTACATGCTACTAAACTGACACATTATCAGAATTTATGGCTTGATTTTCAAGGCAGTACAGTTCCACAGACTAGCAGGTATCTCAGTTATTTGTGCATTTATCTGTTTAGATGGGTAAGCAGCTTACTAGGTCGTTCACACGCAGATTATTTTGCATATATATTTCCACGTATTCATTTCTTGCTTGCCAAATTCTCTTTGGTATTGATGAACACGGATTATGTAATCATTTGAGTTGGAAAGCACCATAAAGATCATCTGGTTATAACACCCCTGGTCATAAGCAGGGACAGTTTCCAGTAGACCAGGTTGCTCAGAGTCCCATCCAACCTGGCCTTGAACACCTGCAGGGATGGGACATCCACAACTCCTCTGGGCAGCCTGTTTCAGTGCCTCACCACCCTCACAGTTAATAATTTCTTTCAAATATTGAATCTAAACATACCCTCTTTCATCCTAAATCTATTTTCTATTTCCTATTTGCCCTATTACTACACACCCTTGGAAAAAGTCCCTCTCCAGCCTTCTTACGAGTCCCCTTTGTAGTATACTGGTCTCCCAGTATGGGCACTGGAAGGCTGCAATAACTCCCTGAATGCTTCTCTTCTCTAGGCTGAACAATCCGAACCTTCTCAGCCTGTCTTCGCACAGGAGAGGTGCTCCAACCCTCTGATCATCTTCATGGCTCTCCTCTGGACTCTCTCCATCAGATCAACATCCCTCTTCTATTTGTCCCAGAGCTGGATGCAGCACTCCAGGTGGGATCTCACAAGAAGATAGCAGCAGGGGAGAATCAGCTCCCTTGACCTACTGGCCATACTTCTTTTGAAGTAGTCCAGGATACAGTTGGATTTCTGAGATGCACAGATTTCCTGGTCATGTTGAGCTTCTTGTCAACATAGAATATGGGTTTCAGTTAATTTAGAAAATCTATTTGCCTCTCTTTCTTTAAATTTCTTCTTGCGGTGAAACTTCAAGTTATTTTTGTAGCTTGGGCACTAGACTGTGGACTTTCTGATTATGGTACTGAACTTGGTGTATTTTTTTTTAAGTATAAGAAAACGAATGCAACATTCTTATAATCTTCCATTATAGCAGTTCCCAGGGTTTGGAGTTAATGGGTCACTGGTGGTGTATACAATATTGAACAGTTCACTGATACGAAGAAATATATTTTTTTCTTCCAGACATGGCAAAAGTAGCTGAATAGAAAAGCTCTTGTTCACTGACACTTAACCATACTGTCTTCTACCATTCATGCAATAAATACATTTAATATTTTTTTCGAAAGGAATCAACAGAATAATACTACTAGGCAAATCAACATTTAATGCTGGTTTCCCTTCCATTCCTGGATCTGTCTGTCTGTGAACAGGGGCTACTGCTTAGCCCTGTAGATGTAGTTCATTTAGCCAATGTACACTGAGATTTATTGAGGCATTTAAAGTTTTGATAACATAATTTGCTTAAATGTTTATGCAACATGTTTTGCTTTGATGTTATGAAATATATAAGAACATATTGTACTTAATGGTAGGGCAAGCAGCAGAATGTTAAGAAAGCTGTTTTGAATAATACTTTGCCAAATGCTAAAACTTTCATTTTTAACTCTTTTTGTTCTTTTTTTTCTTTTTAATTTGTGGTGAAATATAGCTATTAAAATCTGGAATAGCCAAATTATATATTTATGTCTGTGAGAGCTGTGTATCAGTGAAATGGCCCTTTAGTGGTGTACTATGCATTAGTCTAAAAGATCATAATAATTCCAATGAAAAAAAGATACCAGAAAAGTAAAACCACTGAACATTCTAACATTCTTACATAATGCTACAATCTTGAAAATTTCCAGCTTTTGATTTTCTTGATATCTGATGGATTAAATACAAATGACTCAGATATGTAAAATTATTCAGATGCTTATTTTGTTCAGCATCAGAATCTCAATCCTTAAACACTGTTAAAATTATATGACTCTAAAAGTCCTGTTTCATGTCTTTTCTTTTGCAGAAAGACTCTCTCTAACTATTCCGTTTAAGGGATGATAAATGAAAATCATTTCTGAAGCTGACTTTGTAAAATGGTCAGTCATGAGCAATCTGTTACAGTAGTCATACTTTAAAATTATATCATTATTACAATATTGTTTTAAAATAATGAAAACCCACAAGTTAATGCTGTGGTGGTGCATCCCGTCCTCCCTTTCCAGGCTGCACTACAATCTGAGAAATTCTCGTGAGGCACCTGGGCTCTGATTTTCTGAGCTTATCAGAAACACTGTCTGCTCCCAGGAACTGCTAAGAAGCTCCTGTTTTCCTTATTAACAGCCTTGGAAAATGTTTTTCTTGCCTTAATGGAATAACATTCCTGTTCTCACACTTTCACAGGATGTGCCAACCCAAGCTGTGGCCAGGATGAAACATTGTTATGACTAAAGCCCACTCTCTTGTGGCCCTATAAACAAGGGTCCAAAATAAAGTGCTTTCAGCTCTCCTGGACTGCAGGGGGCTGTGACCAGCAATCTCCCTCTGAGGGGTACACCTCTCACAGACATCAAACCCTCAGGTTTGCTATACCTGGAGGATCACCAAACAACAATGAGTCCTGGGCTGATACCCTGACTCCTTGAAGTCTGACCCTTCATCCATCAGGAGGTGCAAAAGCATCTGAAGTGAATATTTCACTGACATCTGAGAGGAATTTTTCACAGGTACCTTGCTTGCACTGACTCTTCCTGTCTGGGTGCATATGCTATAGCAAATATGGGAGAAATGATGCTTTCTTAAATGTTTGAGTAGCTTGGATACTGAAATAAGTTAGGCCTGTAAGGAAGCTTGTGACTTATGACTTCTTAAATGCTGCTAAGTGTTGGTTTTTTTTGCTACGAGATTAAGTTCAACATAAGCTAAGTCTTGCTAAGCTTTTTTCTTTGCTAAGTTGCTAAGTATAGCTTTGAAGTTATGTTAGGTTAAATGTTGTTATTCCTCTGTTAAATTGCTTGAAGTTAAGTTATAAATTAAGGTATAAATCAGGTTAGATATAAATTGTTGTTCCTTTGTTAAATTGTTAGGTTTAAGGTATAAGTGAAATTAAAGTACTGTTAAGTTTGAGTGCTGTTAAACTTTTAGGTCGTATTCCTTTTCATCCTTGCTCTCTCTATCCTTTGTCACATGCACCTAAACACACCCACCCACACACCCATCCCCCCACACACAACCCTGAATAGTTCTTGGTTCATTTCTGCTTCGATTGTTTAGATTTTGTTTGGTTTTGTTGTTTTTTTTCCCTTGGTGTGCCTTAACTGTCCTGTAAGTGGTAAAGTGAATCTTGCCAATGATCTCTGTTGTGCAGTCTCTTAATAGTAAATCTGGCTTTTGCTCATACCCTTGCTGATGATTTTTTAAGCAATCTCAAACGTTTGTTTGTAACAAATTCTGAATTGCGTTTGATCTAATATGAGCATCAAGGTATTATGTAAATGAGAAAAGGAGAAAACGACACTGGTTTACCCAAGAAAAAGAGCACATCCTAGGTACTGCGGTTTACTTCTGTGACCCAACTGAAACAACAGCAAGAAAACAGCTCAGGACAGACGTTTTTATATTGTCTTCAAGATAAGGGGTTAAGGAAACACGATAAAGAAGTTAAAGCCATTTGAAGGTGAATTTAGAAAAGCAATGTGTATCTATGTCTTAGTTTTGGTAATGTTCAGGCTGGATCCAACTGTTTTGATCAAGATTTATTTCCAATCACCTCTGTCATTTGGTTCACAATGTAAACACAATCTCTGTCATCTCATCACAATGTAGATGAGGTTATGGGGTAATTTCTAAACTATAAAATATAAAATGTATTTATACTATTTTCTTTTTGTCACTTAAAGATCTAACAGTAAGAATAGTTTTAGGGATAACTGACTTTTAAATTTCTGAACATGGAAAATATTTGAGCACAACCACAAGCAAGGAAAAGAATACAGTTTAGACAAAATTTTCAAGTTCCAAAATTATAATTATCAAAAAAGCAATCACATTTAAAATCTGATTTTTTAAATTATTTTTTTCAGTAAAATTATATTTCCTAAATAGAATTTTTTTGCTTAGTAAGGTAGAGGCAGTTTACACGTTACTCTGTTTATAAGTAAATTTGTGTCAATAAATTTTTTATAAAATAATCAGAAAGTCAGTCTGCAGCTTCATTTTAAGATTAGACTACAGTTCTCTAGTTCCTAGTTTTGATGTTCAACCATCTTGAACTTCATTATAAAAGAATCTTCCCTTACACACAAGATAAATTTGGAGTGACTGCTTTAGAGTATTTATGCAGCAGGTGTTTCTATTTAGTATCAGTACTCATATAGTCTTTTGAATAGTCAGGAACTTTAATGGCCTTCTGTAGCATCTGCAAATGAGTATTTCAAGTAACATATTGTTGCATTGTTTAGAAGTTAATCATCAGATAATATTAGTAATCATATGGAATAACATCTGTTAGCATCAATCACCATAATTTCAAGCACTTGAAAAACTCATGAAGAATTGGAAATCCTTCAAAACAAAGTGGTTCTTGGTAATTTTTCTAATAAACAAATTTCTTTTAAAAACAACAAGTAGCCCAGGTAGCATTGTTTATTTTTTATCTAATACATATATGAATAACATGAAGATCATATAGAAAAGAGTAAAGTTAAACTGCTGAGGAATACTGTAGATGCCAATAAAAAATCTTACCATTCAAAAGGCACAAGAAGGATTTTGATATGTATTAGAGTGTTTCTTAAGCTATATGTCTGAGAGTTATCACAAAGGTGCCTGGTCATCTGCCATGTGCAAGTACTCTTGGTTACAGACCTTGCACCAGTGATTAATACTAGACTGTAGTTGATCCTGCTTGTTATGCATATATGAATATTTTATAGGTACTCATAGTCAAACATTAGATCAGAGTGAGCAGATTTTGTATAACAAGCAATAAAATCTGCATGAGAGAACATAGGAGGCCTTTGCATGCAAAAACCAGAATATTTAAATTAATTTTTTTGGTCAGTGACCTCTGAGTAAAAAAGCTTAATATAGAGTCAGGAACTCTTCTACCTGCAAGGTAAGATAACCTTCACAAACAGACCAAACTACCTGGGCTATCTTGTTGAAAAACATCTGCAACAAAGGCGTGCCCACCTTGACCACTGGCAGTGGTCTTTGTAGAGATAGGTTCAAATCTCTGCTTACGTTAACCAAATATTTATGAGGTGTCACAAGGTGCTTTCCAAAGCACACAGACAGCAATGCCATTGAATCTACCAAAAGCACTCTGTTCTGCTGTTGCCTTCAGCTCCCAATAGTGCCCAAATGCATAGGGCAGGAAGTGCACAGCCAACCCAGAGCCAGGTAGAGTTTCAGAGGAAATATCAGATGGAGGGATTACAACTATATGTGCAGTTGAATTTGGCTGGAACACTGTAATTAACACATTCGGCTCCTCTGAAAAACATTATGCAATCTTCAAAAAATGCAAGCAGTTGGAATTTGTTTCGTATCTTACCCAAAAATAGTGTGCTTCTAACACCACAAAGCTTCCTGAAACCATAAGGGAAAATATATAGCCTATTATCTTATAAGGTACCAGAGGTACCTAGTTGCAACGTGACTTAAATTATGCTACCCCTAATTTATGCATATCTGAGAGAAAAAAATCTATGTCTTGGTTTTCCTTGCTTTCCTTCTTGTAAGGGGCAATTACCTCATTAAATCCTAGCTCATTTGTTAGGTATTTCCAAGGCAATGTAAAAATTGTATCAAATATTGCAACTCACACGTGGTCTGCACTACGAGACATTAGAACTACTTCATTTACAAGGATATAAAGTTTACTGTAACTTGAATCATGATCACACAGGGGCAGACCTGGTTCTCTATTCCCTATATTCTGGACCTCATTGATAATGCCTTAAGGACTTTCAGGTTGCACTTAAACCAGGTTCTGTGACATGGATTTTATCAGGTCCAATTGGAACTGCAATACCAATTTAGACATGAAACATTACACATTACTTTTTAGAGACTTTAAAAATACTCTAGTTATATTATCTATAAATTAATCTGAAAGCTACAATGTATTATAAAAACAGAAATACATAAACACCTTCTGAAAATGCTCTAAATGAAGTAGACAATTTGCTTTTACAGATTAAATGCAAGGAAGACTTTATCTGAGTAAGTATTTTTTTGTTTCAGACAGGTTTTTTTCACATTTTTAAGGTCTTTTAAAATATGTTGAGTGGGGATATCTAAAGAATTGAGGGAGGAAATCTTAATGAAAACCACTGTTAGCTGACTATAATTAGTTTTACATTAGTAGTAGGTCATAGTTTTTCTTCTCAAAATGTTACTGATCTGAATCATTAATTTTCCTTTAAAAAAGCTGTGTACCCACTTACTCTTCTAATTTGCTCCTCTCCTTTCTTCCTTCCTTCCTTCCTTCCTTCCTTCCTTCCTTCCTTCCTTCCTTCCTTCCTTCCTTCAAATTGCTGTAAATCCCTTCCACTCCAACAATTTGTCTGGACATCACTAGTGTTAAGAAAGCAAAAGTTAAAAGAGCAGGATCTGATTTCTCAGGAGGAAAAGTTCAGATCTGTGTTTACTTGCTTGATGTACTCTATATTTTACTAAAGCAAAATTAAGAGTCAGTATTGAATGCCAGGGAAAATTGCATTATTTGTTTGTTGGTGTTTTTTTGAGTTTGTTTTGTTTTGTTGGGGGTTGTTTTGTTTATGCTATCTTTAATGAAATTGAAAGTTAAATGTACAGAAAAAAAGAGCATCTGTTTACTCTGCACTTAGCCAGTAAGACACAGATCTATTTTTTTGTTCTCCACTAGCTAAAATTTTAGACTTACATGATCAAAGAAATAAGATTACAATAATTCAAATAAGAGCATAATAGTTCTGTTCATTTATTCCTGGTTTTTCAGTGGTTAGGTATTTTTATCTGGAAAACATAATAAATATATATATTCCATATAGATTTTAGGAGATGAAAATATATTTCATTTGAATGAGAACATGATCTCAGGTGCTGGAATGACACAGTTTCAGAAAAACAGCTCTTTGCGTGAGTGAATTGGGTTTACTCATTGTTGTGTGTCCAGCATATGAGTATAAATAAGTGAATGTGACAAAATGACAAAACCATGAGAATTCCTCAGGACTGTTAAAAAGCCTCCTTCAGTCTTCTCTCAGCATTCTTCATTTTTTACTGCAGTGTTTCAGCTACTTCAGTTGTGATACCAAACAACTAGGTTAAGGTGTATCATGTGTATTCTGTTATACAATACTTCTAGCTCATAATAGAGGGTGGACTAACATATGCACTGCGATAGCAATGAGAGTTTCATTATTACTCTTATTTAAGCTTATTTGAATGCATTGCCAAACTTTGAATATGGTGTTGAAATTTACATTCCCATTCTATTACCTCTAGTTAGTTTTACCTTGCCTTCCTTTAAAAGTTTCTGTTTCAAAAAAAGTAAAACTCAAAGTGTTCACACATCAATTATCAGACATTCAGCTGGGGAAGGAGGAGTGAAAAACTAATGAGAAAATCTTATTTATTTGATTCTTTTGTTAGAACAAATTAAAACACAATTTTGGTTTTGTTCATTTTATACACAGCTGTTTGAAACTGTGCAACATTATATTAATTAGAACATAATTTCCCCAAACCTGCTGTTATTGCAACAATTCATTAAAAAGTCCAGGTGTAAAATATGAGGGATTTGATTGCTCAAGGGACTGGTAGGGCATATGGAGTTTTTCTCCTCTAAGTTGTTGGTGTGAATCCAATGTAGGCCAATAGTTAAGCTTTTGAGTTACTCTCTAATGACTCTTCTGTAGCTCAGGAGATATGCCTAGGTACTTGCACTCTCATTCCCAGGTTTAGAACTCACAACATTTCTGAACATTACCCTGATATTTACAGATAATGGGATGAGCAGTAAAAACAGAAATAAAGACAGATTTCTTTTCAGTGACTCAGTTCTGAGATATACTGGGAAGCATGTAGAGATGGTGCTCTAAACTTATTCTTTCAGTACCAGAGTGTGAAAGGGATTGTTTTCTAATGTTTTTATTCTATCATCTTCAGCACTGCTTTCAGTAATAAACTGTATTACACATCACCATTATTCTAGCTGTCGCTCTGCTTTATGGCAGTAAAAAATATTTCAAGACACAAAACCTTACATAAAGAAAGGCCCAATTTCTGCTTGTCTTCAAGACTTTTATAGTTTCCTTTTCTTTGTAAGGAAAATTTCTTTTATTGAAGGAGTACGGTAAGTCATGGTAGTGAAGTTCCTCGTTTTCCAATGGCCTGAGAGAATCTGCTCTTTAGTTCATATAAGTGGAGGTTGATGAAGCTGTGATATATAAGTGAAAGAAATCAGGGGGCAATATGTACATAAACAAATGATGAACAGCAGCCAAGACCAATTACAAACGAATTTTGTTTTATGAAAAATATTTACACCTCTCTGGAGAATCCTTGAAAGGGTTTTTTACATGTAGTCTGCAAGTCTCTTTAAATTTTCCTAACTTACCAAACAAATGCTGTGGTTAGAAGTTCTGCTGCCATCTGATTGGGATTGGGCCATCCTTGCTGCTTTGATGTAACATGAGTTTCTGTGTAGCAGGTGGTCTTTCCTGCTGTTTATAGTGCAGCCTAGGGAGGTCTGTCAGATGTAACAGCTCTTCTTTATCTGCATGGAATTTGGGTAAATCACAATGGAACAGATGGGAAAATGCTCACATACCACCACAGTCCCACCTCTCAGCAGCAGACTCCAAAATACCACAAACACTCCTGACTCCCCAAAAGAGAGAGAAAAAAGCCTAATGGGTGTGTTTCTGAACTGCTGGAGGATACTGACTTTCTTTATACACAAACCTAAACCTGGGCACTAAGAAAAGAGAACAAAACTAACAAACAACCCAAATTACCACAGCTGTTCTGTACATATATTTTACAGTTACATTCTAGATTTCTGCAGAAAAACATTGGAAAATTAAAAATTATTCCCTAATATCCTGTGCTAATTCAAAATTCATTATTTTCTCCTCTCTTCTTTCCTTTCTCCTTTTTCCTTTCTCTCATTATTTTTTCTTTTTGTCCTCTTATCTCCTTTACTTAAAATTTTATACACTTTTCTAATTAATTTTATAATAAAACTATTTAGTAAAACCAAATATTGTTAAGATTGTTGCCTAAAAGTTGTTTTTTGCTTCAATGGCAGGTTGATAAACATTTGCAAAAATCTTCCTCATACAAGATTTTAAAGTCCTCCTTTGTGTTTTAAAAGATGGCAAGAATTACAAACATATAATGAATACTTAAATATTATTCACTAAAAATATGAAGAAAAATTCATTTAAGGAGAAAGGTTCTAATGAAGTGAAATACTTTAGAACAAACATTCTTGATGCTGATGGTTCAGATTTTCAAAGAAAACATTTTCTTTTCCCATACCAAAACAGTGAATTATTTAAACTAATAACATTCCTAGCACACTACGTACTGAATTTCCTCTAAATACCTGCTTGTGCTGTGGGTGATAAACAAGGAAGTGACTTATTTCTTAAATATGGCACAAACACTGTTTTGGGCTGACCCTGACTGAGTGCCAGGTGCCCACCAAAGCTGCTCTATCTTCTCCTCAGCTAGACAGGGGAGAGAAAATATAAGGAAAGGCTCACGGGTAGAGATAAGGGTGGAGAGAGATGGCTCACAAATTATCATCGCAGACAAAACACTTGGGGAAATTAGTTTAATTTATTAAAAATCAAATCTGGGTAGAGTAATGAGAATTAAAAAACTGAATCTTAAAATACCTTCCTCCCACCTCTTCCTTCTTCCTGGGCTCAACTTCACTCCTGATTTTCTCCAGTTCCTCTCCTGCCAGCATCAGAGGTGGATGTGGAACAGGTTTGTGGCTAGTTCATACCATATTATTTCTGCCACTCCTTTCCCTCTTCCTCCTGCTCCAGAGTGGGTCACTTCCAGGGAGTGCAGTCCTCCAGAAACTGGCTGCCCCAGCATGGGACCCCATGGAGCTACAGGTCCTGCCAGAAAATCTGCTCCAGTGAAGGGGTCACACTGGGTGACAAGGGGACAGCTTCCTCACCACGCTCCTCACCCTGGGCTACAGGAGAATCTCTGCTCTGCCAGCTCGAGGTCCTTCTGTCTTCACTGGCTTTGGTGTCAGCAAAGTTGTTTCTCTCATATTCTCACTCCTTTCTCCCTCTGCAATTGCTGCTGTGCATTTTTTCTCCCTCATCTAAACACGTCATCCCAGAGGTGCTACCACTGTGGCTGATGAGCTTGGCCTCGGCCGGGTGTGGGTCTGTCTTGCAGCCAGCTGGGATTGGCTCTGTCACACATGAGGGAATCTTCTGACTGCTTCTCACAGAAGCCACCCTTATAGAGCTCCAACTACCAAAACCACACAAACCCAATACAGACACATATATACATTTAACAATGAATGTTTCTTCCAATATGGTTTCTTTCCATTTATTCCAGGTTCTTTTCAACTCTCATTTGCATGTAAAATGACAATGAAAGGTCTCAGAAAACTACACATGTTCACCTATCAGTAGTATAATATGTTTAACAGTAGTATATTCATCTGATAAAATTCAATAGAAAATGTCTCCTAAATGTATGGTAACTGTAGATGGGAAAGATGGTCAGTCCCACAGGAACTTAACTCAGCTATTGCCCAGATTCTGTTTATTTTAATTTTACTTATGAAAGGGGTAAATGACAATTCCTTGTATCAGAGGAGAGGTGCAAGTGCACAGTGTGCATTATGAAGTTCTCAGATGCTTTGATATTGAGTAACATGTAAAGGTATTTGCGCATGAGTATTTGACTGAGTGTAACATTAACCTTTAAGTTTATACATATCTATGACGTAATTTTGCCCATCTGCCTCACTCAACAAAATCATATGTTTTGCAAGCTGGTCAGACTATTTGTAAAAACAGTCAGAGTTAAATAAGGCAGATTTATTTATTTGCAATAATACATAAACCCAATTATGCATGATGTGTTTTGTTATAATGGATGGAGATTATATTAAGTATCATTAGGCTCCATTATGTAGGGGAGATTTCTGCTATTGTTAATTGGCTCTTGTATCCACTTCTTTCCAACAATTCTTTTAAAAAGGGAAGATTTTATTTATTTTACTTAATCAATTGCCAGGAGACTGGATTATACAAATATATAGAATTAGCACAATGATATCCTGATATCACTTAAGTCTTGTCATAATAATAACATTAATAACATTATGTAGAGAGAAATTTAGCTTCTATGCAAAGCTAGTGCAGCAATTACTTCTGTTTATCACATGTGCAGTAAACTTTTCAGCAGATACAGATATTCTAGAACTGAAGTTTTTAATTTTCTGGTACCACTGGAAAACAAAATCCCGTCAGCTACTAGCAGTGAAGAGTCCTTATTAGAAAGTAAACCCTTCCCTGCAGGCATTTTCTCCCTCTGAACTGTTTTTCATTAATTAAAAGTAGCACAGAAAAGGCTCTATGTTGTCTGTGTAAAGATAAAAAAGCAACAAAAAAAAGAGTGAGTGTGAAAGAAATGGAAAAACGGAAGTGTCTTAGTAATTTCCACTTAGTCTTTGGAAAGTTACTTTTGTTTCCTTTTTACAGTGCTTCTGCCAAGAAGAAAAGAAATTAATAAAGGGGTGCCCCATCAAGCAACCTGTGCATGGGAATATGCTGTAAATTTCAGACTTAATGCCACTGAAAACACACACTTCAAATAAAGGCAGAATTAATCATCATTTTTGCACTAACAATTACGACTCTTAATTTCCAACCAAAAAACCACAACTGCTAAGTGCTGTTGAAGGTTTAGATTTGAAGTGATCTCCAGTGTAAAGTTTTCTGACATATTTAAGACTACTACTGGCTTTGGCAGGTAAATAATAACAGCTTTCAAAGTTAATATTTTAATTTAAGACCACCAGTCTATGCTGTCTTGCATCGCAATAATTGTGTTTCTTCCCCCGTAGACCCCATGTATGCAAGTATGCCCAGTGTATTCCCAAAATATTATCAGGTTGTTGTTACAACAATTTGAAGAAAAGCTTGTTACTGGACTGTATGGGTCACTGTGAAAATCTGGTGATACTACTTAGTTGATTTGGCCTTGAGTCAGGAAAATTTCAAGTATGTTTTTAGTTTTTAACTGTGCTTAAGCCCTGCTGCTTTCTGGTAGTTACATATTCATGTTTAGATTGTTGTCTTGAACCAGGCTACTCCCTTATATCAACTCACTCTATTACAGTATTTCCATCTTTATTGTGATTATGATTATTTTGTCAACACACTCTGAAATATAATTCCTGTTTCTGAGGTGGTTTGACATCTTAGTGCAAATTTTGAAATACAATTTTAATATAGAATTCAAAAGATAAATGATAATTTTACAGAGAAAATAGCCTGTATATTCATGTTGCAAAAGCGAATTTTCTGGTTTGCATGAGCACTTGCATTGCACCGGGGAGGAACACATTTGTCAGAAATTCTCAAAATAAAACACCATGCACTTGAACATGACCTCTTCTACTACACTAGAAACTATACTTCATGTTAAGTGATTAGTTTAACATTATCTACCTCTGTGTACCAAAACCCGACATTTTTTACCTTGTGACATTTGTTAGATCTCTTGCAGAGTCGGAATAGATTGAGACCTGAAAGACTTTCTGAGCAAGACAGAGTTTTAAAATAAGAACAAAAATATGTATTTATATCTTATGCATCCTATTCTGTTAAATATACTTTCTTAAACATATTCCACCTCTGAACCTTGTTTTGAAAGTCTGTCTTTGAAAAAAATAGAAAAGTCAATTAGAATAGCAGCTACAGCTGAAGTAAACAGTCATTAGGGATGTAATGTCACTCTGTTCATCCAGCTTGAAAATACTGTTGTGTCTGCACTTCAGCACTTCAGTCTGATGTCTAATGACTTTTGTTCCCAGTTTCAGGGCCTCTAAGATAGTGCTGAAAGCTGAAATCTTTCCTTTGTTTGAACTGCTAATTAGGTTTGTGAATACAGGATTTATGAAGTACCAGGTGTTTAAATCATATCTCAGATTAAATCTGCCTGGAAATGCTCTGCATTGCAAAATAGGTAAATAAAAGCATCTTAACAAATTCAAAGTTTGCGAATTACATCCATGCAGATCTTAAAGATAAAATTAATCTGTAAATCTTTTACCAAACAATTGCTGTTTACCCCAGTCCTCTTGTTTTAATTGTATTTTCCTTGCTTAAATCTTTTATCCAACCATGAATGGAGTAGTTCTCACCAAGAAATAATGAAAACAACGTGCAATGCCAGGGTTCCCCCTTTCCCTGCCTGTTTTGCTGACAGAGAAAGGTTTGTACAAATCTCGCACAGCTTCTGTCACCTGATATATGAATTCATTGTCTAAACAAGGGAGAAAAATTATCTACTTAACAATAAAGCTTATGTTTTCATCTTCCTTAGATTTTGTAGACATTGTCTTATTAAGAATCCAGTCTGTCAGGAAAAACAAAGTCTATGCAAAGAAATTTTTATTGGCTCTGTGTTATGTTACAGTACTTTTATTAGACGGTGACATTCCTAAGACAGCACCTGCTGTGTGGATTTGGGCTGTTAGCCAGAAAAGAAGTAAAAAAGAAATGTGTGGTTTAAATCCGAGTGGCAATGGGCTTGCACTAGTGTAACAAATACCCACATGCCTGAACAGTTGGAAAGTTAGAGTGAATCACAGTTGTAAGCACTGGGGATAAATATATGTATAAGTGGCACTGTTATCACTGTAAGTTTCAGAGCAACAAAGATATAAAATCTCTCTTTACATCTGCTCTCCTTTCCCCTGTGAGTATAACTACTGAATGACATTTTCTACCCAATATGATGGAAAGAGTGAACTCTTTCTTTCCCTCATCTGTGGATTTGTTAGCACACTCTGGCCCATTCTACTGCCAAAGCAACAGAATCTATAACGAGAAAAAAAAAAAAAGAAATTCAATTTTTCCCTGTAAATCTGGAATAGGTCTAGATTTAATGCTGTATGAATGTGGCTGGAGGCAGATTATGTCTAGAAATATTTGTGGGTTTCCAGGGCTGCTCAAACTGTTCCCCATGCATAAAAATTCACTCCCCAAAGCCAAAGGAGATCGCAAATCCAAAGCAAATGTAGTTCTCAGACATGATACAAAAGATCATTTCTCATTTTTGACTTCTGTGTTTGATATTCTGGAAGTGAGATCTGGATATATGATCAAATCTAAAAAGTAAGCAATAAAAAAATAAGCTGAAGAAAACAATAGACACTAAACTAGAGGACTGAAAGCCTTTTTTTTTTTCCTACATCATTTCTGGATGTAGAATTTTCTTTCTAAATATATATTGTGTATTGATACACTGCCAGACTCCTGCAATACAGGGTAGATGTCCTAGAATTCCTTTTTATTGATCACAGGCAGGTTGTTACAGAGGGAACATAGGACTGATCTGGTCCCTCATGCAGAGATCTTCTGCTTCAGAAACTAATGTCTAGCAACAAGATTGTTGTTGAAAAAGACTGTAAGTAATGTTCTGTCAATTTCTGGCATTTATCAGTTTCCCAAAAGGATAATATTTTGGCCTTTGAGACATCTGTCTGTTTAAGTTCATGGGTGTTGATTTTATGGGATTAGTCCAGACCATAGCTTGTTCTGAAGCAAATGCAAATAATTCTTCAGATTTTTAATGGGGAGTGGGTAAGACACAGATCACATATTTTCTGTGTGATAGTCATACTCCTGTGATAGATAAAAGACAAAGGCAAAAATTTCACAGTTTGAGCAATAGTACTTATTGGAAGTCTATTATTAATCATGCATATGGTTTACCAGCTGTCTCAGTGGTTTGGTCTTGTGCCTGGGTCAGGGCAATCCTGCACACAGGTACAGGCTGGGAGGAGAATGGGTCAAGATTAGCCTTGGGAAGAAAGACATGGGCGTATTTGTGGATGACAAACTCAATATGACTCAGCAATGAGGACTTGCAGATCATAAAGCCAATCACAACCTGGGCTGCAACCAAAGAAGCGCGGCCAGCAGGCTGAGGGATTAATTCTGCCCCTCTACTCTGCTCTGGTGAGACCCTGCCTGAAGTGCTGCAAGCAGCTCTGGGGCCTCCAACACAAGAGTGATGGAGACCTGTTGGAGTGAGTCCAGAGGAGAGCCACTGACTTGATCACAGGAGTACAACGCTTCACCTATTAACACAGGCTGAAAGAATTGGAGTGGCTGGGGTTTTTTTCCTTATTTGCCTGGAGAGATTGTGGATTACCCATTCCCAGAGGTGTTCAAAATGAGGTTGGATGGGGCTCTGAGCAACCTGGTCTAGTGAAAGGTGTCCCTGCTCATGGCAGGGAGGCTGGAAACAGATGACCTTTAAGGTCCCTTCCAACCCTAAGCATTCTATGATTTTATGACTCTATAACTCTTGAAATATTAAAGAAAATTCCTACACTGAGAAAACTCCAAACAAATTGGAACTCACTGAAAGGTCCTTGGCTATGTTCAGAAGGTATGGTTAAACCTTCCTTCATAAGAAGTGGTGTGATGCTGGAGGTAGAGTGACGGTATAAATTTTATAAAATATTAGAAAAATATTATATAATTTGATGTAATTAAATTTCAGCCAAATGTGTTACCAGTGGAAAAGTCCATTTGCCTGGAACTCTGTTGCAAACTGTGGCTCATGTGGTAATGCACATACAGGAAATACTAATGAAGGGTTTTCTGATGTTCTACCTTTTAAGGCTTGCTGGTGGGAAGGTATAATAATGTTAGATCAAAAGAGAGTTTTCAGTAACTTACAACTGGACTTGATCTTTTCTTCCAGTAACCTTTCTTTATAGACAGCTCTGCATCTCTCTCACCTCATAAAAGTCTTCATGCACTGACTTGCTTCCACAGTTGCACCTTCTTGTCATGTATTTTGAAAATAGGTGACAATACTATTGTTCATATATTTAACATATTATTTAAACAGCTTGCCATTAGTCCAAAATTTTTTCTTCTGAAACTGGTTCATGAGGAGGTCTTAAGTCCCTAAATTTCTTCCTAAAAAGGAATGACTGGATGTCCTTGATTCAGTGTTGTTGATTGAGCCAGTGAAGACAATCAACTAAGATATCTTTTATGTTCATGAGCTCCTTGCCTGCATAATACAGTGGATATTAATATAGCTTCATTACTAGGTAAATAGAACATATTTCTATTTCTAAATGTCAATAACACACAAAATATGTCCTCTGGGTAACTTTTCTTTCAACTTATTTCTGTTTATGAATGTCTGTAAGTCACAGATTCCTTTTAGGAGAATCCTTCTTAAAATATTTCAAGCTCTTGGGGAGGAGATACAGATATCTTCTTTTGTCTTTACTGAAACGCTTTATGTTTTGGAGAAAAGACTGTTTCTTTGCTCTGTGGATGAGCTGTACAGCCCAATAGAGCAAAGATTTTTGTTCATGATTGGACCTTTTAGATTTTCTTACTCATATCAATTGAGTAATTATGACCTTCCTGATTGATAGCTGAGTACTTTATTTCACTGCAGTCTTTTCGCACAAGGTACCCATGCAAAAAACTTTTGCTGGGCATGTTGTAGAATGTAGATGGGCTTGTTACCAACCAGGGATGAAAAAACTTGAAACAATTCAGAGATGCTGTGCTTGCCTGAATCTTGGACTGTCATTTGTGTCTAGGCACAACACACATAAATCTCTTCTGTGCATGTAGGAGGGTAGACTTAGCAAGGATCAAGATTAAAGAACTGGACCCACACAAGTTTTCCAGCTGGGGTCTGATAAAGGCTTCCCAGTTAGACTCTCTTAGAAGATTTCAGGTAGCTTTCAGGAAACAGTCTTGTGGATGATGCAGTGTGATAGTTCCTGGCATGCCTTGAGCTCACTTGAACTTTCTGAATTGCAGTCTATCCTACCAGAAGAGAGGGTTATTGATTAGTGATGTCGTGTTTAGCACAGGAATATTAGGTTTGTTCTGGTTTTATCTACCTTTGTGAGCACAGAAAAATTAGAAACCTCATAAAATATGAAGTATCATGCTTGGTTTTTATACAGTCCTTGAATATTGTCCTTTCATGTTGGGATGACCCTATCACAGAAAGTGAGCTTAGTGGTATTTCCATTCTTCAGCATTGATGCAAGTGGAAGCTACTTTAAGAACACGGGAGAGAAGATAAATACTCAGAAGAATAAGAGAGCTATCATGAGAATGACAGTTCTTTTTTTTTTTTTTAATAAATTATATTTAACCTCTAATTCTTTCTAGAGGAATTCTTAAAGTTTTGGATTATTTTGTTTTGAGGGTTGTGGATTTTTTCGTTGGTTGGTTGTTGGGGTTTTTTTCTTTCTAAATGAAAGAAAAATTTCTATTTTTATGATTATTATATTACTATATAATATTATATAATATTACTATTTGACACACTAGTATTTTTAGTACATTTGTGAAAAGTCCTGACAGATGTTACATTACTAATTCAAAAACTTAAAACGCTGAAGGATGGTTCTGCTGAGCAACTGCTGATGTGGCCTTTGTTTTTGAAGTAGTCCTGTTTGGATCAATTTTCTTGTTAACAGCAACACTTTCCTCTCATCGTTCAATGTTACTTGATGTATTTTCCCTGTCAACTGTAGGGGGACTGGAATTAACTAGATGATGTTTAAAGATCCCTTCCAACTGAAAACAGCATGCAATTCTGAGAATAATGCACATACTTTTCATTTTTGCCTCCATTTCCTTCCTAGGCTGAGGTTTTCTTTTTGACCACGTTACAGACAGGTATTTACATTGTTGCAAGTTACATCACCTGAACACCTTACCTGCAGCCATGTTTTTTACCTCAATTTCAAATAAGAAACAATATGTTCACTACCTTGGCAAAAGAAACTGTCACTGCATGTGCTCACAAGCATGTGCTTCTTTAAAAGGCAATACATTCAGTGTAAACATGTATTTTTCCTGCTTGACGCATTCCCATTCTTTATGCTGTTTACTTCTGTATATTGTTAGTCTCAAAAACAATGTATATTTATGTGCAGATTGGAGGAAAATGAATGCTTAGAAATGTTGCATTCATCAACTCTCTTTGCATTTTGAAGGTTGTCCTTTGTTCTGGTCTTTAAGACAAATTCTGCAGGCAGTGTTAAGCCAGGATGCTATAGATCTCAGGGTACAACTCTGATGGGTTAATTGTCATGAAAAGGTTGAGAAGTTGTACAGGAGGGTCTAGAGGCAAGGGCTGCTATGACTCCTGGGGAGAATATGCTTTCAGGACACAACATAAAGTCCTTGTTATACGTGTAAGCTCACAGTTGCTCTCAAACATCTCTAGAGAAACCATAGAAGCATGATATTTAGACAACACACAAGATTGGTAAAGGTTAATTTCCACGTTTCCCAGAGGAGATCTGGGTCAAAAAAAAAAAAAAAAAGAGCCCCAGGAGAAGAACAAGGAAATCTTGTCAGTATAATAATAGGAAGATTTCATCAATGTATAAGCTCTTATGAATTAATTCTTCTGCAGTGGTGCTCAAAATGAAGTAAATCTCATGCCAGAGCTTGACTGCTCTGAAATTGTGAGATTTTGAAGCATTTTCAAAGGTAAGATTCTAATCTTTCTTCAAGAAATGTAACTTTAAAATAAAAATTACATAGATATGTGGCTTTAGCTGTGGGCAGGGAGTGGAGAACTGATTTTTTGCTGTGAAGTGTGTAGGAATTCTATTGTCTTTGTGAAGCACAACAGTCACATAGCATTTTTAGAAACTGCAAAAATGTGAACAAGTATCATTCATATATTTTTGTTCTGTTTCTTGTCGCTTGTCCCCCTACAGTGTTTTTTTCTCTTCTATGAAAATTTTAAAACAAAAGATTTAAAATAGAGGATTTTTTTTTTTTCATAAATAGTGTTTTTCTTAAAGAAATGGTTCTCTTTCTCATTTTAAAAACTGCTAAGGATGAAATGCTAGATATTGGTCCTAAAATTCATTTGTTCTGCTGTAGATCAGGAGTAATTGAACTAATATTAATGAATAAACAAAACTAACAACAGAAAAATGCAGCCTATGAAGGAAGCTTCTTATGTCACCCTGTTTCTCTGACTTCTCCCACAGTCCTGTTCTGCAAAGAGGAGCAGGAGGAATCTGTGGAGAACATCTTCCAGTAGACATTATCCTTCCCTGTTCATCTGCAGTAATCTGTCACATGTCACATTTTCCATCCTTAAAGGCATATGGTGGGTATTAGAGATGATTGCTGCAGCATGCTGATCCTGGCCCTGCATAGCCTTGTTTGACACACTAGATTGTTGAATGACATTTACTTTGACAGAAAGAGTTGCATGTGCCTTTCCTTTTCTGCTTTTAAACACATCAAACACTTTCCTAAATACAATAAAGAAACAGAGTTTCTCTTTGGTTTGGAACAGATTTTCACACTATTCAAGAGTGAGATTAATATTGTCAGTAAGATAAATTGAAAAATCTGGGCAGGTGTCACCAAAACAGCTGAAGGGATTGCCTTTCTGCAAAGGGAATATGATTTCATCTGACCTCTGGAATATTTAATAAATATAAATATTAGTAGTCGGGAATATTTAATAAATCAGTAATCACTATTCAAAGACATCCCCTGTGCTGCTGAATAATATTTTGGGCACACTGATTTATGTTTCAGTGAAATATTTCTATGTAGAAGATAAGCACAGAGTAGGACAAAAATTAGGATAAGCTGTACCACATGAACTGGGCAGGGGGGAACGGAATATGTGCATATGGGAGAATTTAATGTTTCAGATGAATATCAACTTTACTTCGGATTCAGTCTGTGATCTGTTACTGGCTTGCCATATACTCTAGATCAGAAAAGGGGTACAGAGGTAAAGCAGACATACGATGTAGCAATTACTTATTTAAGATTCTGACACTGATTTCGGTTTGGTTTTGTTTTATATTTATTTAATCTATCTCTGTTAATAAAGAATAAAATATCTGATAAATTTCTGTAATTGTAAAAAAACCGCAATATAATTAGGGTTAAATAGCTGTGATTCCTTGATATCTCTCTCTATATATAGACATATAGGTGTGTAGATATATATGTATATTCATCCTGGAATGGCTCTTCTAAAATAACAAAGACTAGTGGTAATCAGAATAAGAAGATTTATCTTGGGTTATAAAGCAAAAGTCTGTCTTTCATGAATTTGTACAGAATTGTTGTCCTCAATGTATTCATTAAAGTTTTTATCAGTCCAGTTCTAAATCGCTTAAGCTATGGTGTTTTGACCCTTGTCCGTGTGTCATTAGGAAACTGTTTGCACTGTTTTATCATTGGAAAACATTGATATCCTTTACTTCAGTTTGTTTTCTCTCTTCTACCCTTTTTTCCCATTAAACAAATTTGTATAGAACTTTAGGACAGACTACAGCTCTCAAATTTCTTGGGGTCCTTATAGTGTTAACCTTGGTACTGTTGCATCATTTTTTTCTTAAAAACCGTTCAATCCCAGTCATTACATTTTTCTTGCCAAGTTACAAAAGAGCTTTGAAAAATGAATGTCAGTTTCCATCAAAAGTGTTTATTCCTTGCAGTTCAAAGTTCCTCAACTCAGTATTGAATCTTTGCTGAAGGAGAAAAATGGGAAAAAACCCTCTAGACTGGGTTTCTACCCTTCCTCATGCAAATAACATTATCTGACACAATAATTCCATTTATTTCAGGCATTTTTGGTTGCATACTATAGGTGAGGTACAATCTTTTATTTGCATACTAATTTGAACGGTACATATAGATATCACCTAAAAATTACTTGAGACTGGATGTGTACATGTGGACAAAACTTCAGTTTCACATGCAGTACAATGTGTCCTGTATTGCCTTCCTCAGTGTTTGTGAATTTTTGATCTTGCAGGTATGTTCAGCTGACAGAACACCAATGCCTGTAGATGTCAGTCATCTGTCTAGAGTTCCTCCTACTCAGGAGAGAGAGTTCAAATGAAACCACCTACAGCTAAGACAGTGAGTTTTGCAAGATTAATATTCCCACGTACTGACAAGATATCTGAATTTGCACAAAACACTGTTGCCCACTTTAAAAAATAATAGTGGACATTTCTGATTTTATTAAAATATTTCCGCACTCTGACACTTGTACAAGAATAGAGTTAGTCTTGTCTCAATTAAAACTTTATAGAAATTTTTCTTTTTTTTTTTCTTCCCTGCCACATAACAAAGGCATTCCACTTTGTAGTGGAATGTTAACGTTTTAGACAACATGTATTCCCAGGATGCAATTCTGTTGTGATAGCTGCCCTGATAGCTAATGACTTAATTAGATAATCACATAATTGCAATAGTTAAAAAAAAAATGTGCAAAATGTAATAAATAATTGAACTTAATTTTTTGTGGAGAAGAAGGAATAAATTTTGAATTTCATAGCCTCAGCCTAGCAGTAAAACTAATTAGACTTGCTTTTTAATAATTTTCCATTAAAAAGCTGCTGAGATATTAATCAGATATATTTTTTATTCTGTGAGCCTTTATGTGATAAACAGAAACATTAAAAAACATTTCCTTCCTCTCCATTGGAAGAAAAAAGGATATTCCATTACTGTTTGTGCCTTTTTTTTCTAAATATATTTTTTACAAATTTTATTACTTATGACATAAACAAGGGTGTTATCTGATAGTTAGACAATTTATTATTTAGGATTACTCAGTAGGTTCACTGTCATCACTTCATTAAGCATATGAGTCATGGTTGTTGAAAAGGATTTTTAATCTAATAATCTGATACATGTTTTTACAATGTTTACTATATCATTGAAATGATCAGAAGGAAAAAAAGTATGTGGGACTTGCTGAAAGGAATTTTGAATATCTGAGGGATCATTTGTTTAGTCAGCATTGATTTCAGAGTGACTTTCTGTAGTTTATCATGTGCACTAAATATATGATCACACTTGAATCATTGTTATAAATATCAGAGATGAAATAATGAATGACATAAGTTTCTGAAGCTCTTCTCTGCCTTTGTTTTTCTTTTATTTTTCTGCATGGCCAACAGTGTTAGGTCTGCCTGCCTGCACCGGGCTCCTCCAAATAATGTTCTGATATTGTAGATGCTGCCAGTTCAATCCAATCAAAAATTATATATCCTTAAAGGATAAAGCTAGTTTTCTGTTGTGAAAATAGAAACCATCCTCCCCCAAGGTAGCAACACTACTTCAGGCATATGTGAACTAGCAGGCTGGATAGTAGTTCTGGCGGCACTGAACAGAGTCAGGCTGTGAAATCTGTCAGGGAAAATGAATAAATATTAAGATGTGTAGCCAATGCTGATATCTGTGTTACTGAGGTTATATTGATATCTACAGTGATTGCCATGCAATCATGCCTTATGTCACACAATCTGGCCTTACCTTCTTGCTTGCTTTCTTCTGAGAGTTACATCCATGTTTCTTTTGGTCTCATCCAAGAGCAGCAATATGTTAATAAGTAAAGAGACTTCTCTTGAAGCTATTATTAGCAAGGGATAAAATTTACAGTATATGTTACATATTCAAACAGAAACATTTGCCTTTACAGATGTGAAACTGCTGGCTCTACAGAAAGAAGCTGTTTTTGAGGACTACTAATTTATTTACATACTTACATTACCAACATCTCAGAGCAGCTTTTTGAAAGGCATAATTACCCAAAAAAAGAAACTTTAATAAAATCTCTCCTTAGTTATGATGTGTTGGTAAGCTCCAACTTGTCCTGAAGGCAGGTAGCACCTATACACACTTTTTATGAGGTATATAGTCCTAGCAGAGCAAGCCCATGGCTATACATTTCAATTTTTATTTATATATTTTTTTAATTGTAACCCAACCCTAGCTGCTTCAGAAACACTAACATTAGAAGAACTGAAAATCAGATATCAAAGGAAATAGTAATTCAAATTATTTTAAATATATGGATTTAAACCCAGGTTTTACAGACTCACTCAGGATCCGTGTGATTCAAGGATTCCAGCCTTTACTGTCGTGTTGAAGTACAGCAGTGGGTAATGGAAGGCAGTGGAAGATGTTTCATCATTTGCCAAGCAAGTCCACAAACCCACAAAACTATTGTCAATATATCTTCTGTATCTCACAGCGCTGTAATAACCGTAATAATACATTACGTTCTGCAAGAGTATCCTGGTTTGAGGATTGATACTTCCCCAGAGATGGAATGTCCTCATATCTATCAGGTACTTACAAATCACTCTTAACATAAAGCTAAATTGAAGAATTTAGCTACTAACCTATAATTAAATACAGTTTAAGTAAAGTAATAGTAAAAATTTATTTTGCCCTTAGATTTTAGTCTAAAATATCTAACTGCAGTTTATTGAAAATA
This sequence comes from Platysteira castanea, assembly GCA_013397175.1. Taxonomy (NCBI): domain Eukaryota; kingdom Metazoa; phylum Chordata; class Aves; order Passeriformes; genus Platysteira; species Platysteira castanea. The sequence continues at coordinate 155,618 of VYXC01007723.1, forward strand.
AGAAACTGTGCTGAAATAATGCAAAATGCACACAGAAATTATCACAGCAACATTCAGAAGTGTTTTATAATGTTGATTGCAGTAAAAATCACAATTTGATACTATGGGTTATGGTCTGCTTTAAAAAAAATGTAGCATAAAGTAGTTGGATATGTAGATGGATCTACAGGCTTTAAAATCAAGTACAAAATTTTGAAATAAATATCTCTTTGGTCTTGTACTTTAAGATTTAATATTCTTCAGAAATGAGCCACTATTATTTTCAAATAAGAAGAATTAAAAAGCATTTCTGAGTCTACTGTAAATTGCTGTTTATTTTTCTCTAATATTAATTGCATAGTAAGCAATGATTTTTGTTATAAAATTTTTAATTATTCTATATCATTAAAATTATAGCAAAACTAAAACCGTGTAGTTGTCATGCATATATGTTTGTGGGCAGCACTAATAAGTAGTTACTTGTGAATCATCCAGTCTAGTGTCTTGTGTTATTCTGTGCAACTTTTAAAATTTTTGCTAAAATGTTTTCTTAATTAGATTCTATGACAAGAGATAAGTCCATAAATGATTCTGCATTAAATTAATTTACTTAAACATTTGATTTTTGTTTTTGAAGTAAATCAAACAACTAATTTTGCACAAAAAGCATTCCAGAGAAATCAAAATAACCATTCATGTGGTTCAGACACTAATTCTTAGCTTGTCATACTCATTTTAAAAAGTAATAGACCAATCCAGCTTTCTCTATTCATATTAATTGGCAACAAGTGTTGACAAAAAAAATCTATAAATACTTGCTCAGGACTTCAATATTTTTAGATTTCAGTATGATTATTTACACATATTTTGTTTTTCTATATTGTAAAATACTTGCAAGGATTTATTGGTGACTTTTAATTCAGAGAATAAAAAAATACGGTAATCATGGAAAGATTTTTCTATTCGTATGTATTCAAAATTATTCAGGAAAGTTTTACTCTTTTGAGTCCTCCTTGCAGATATAGTCTGACAGATAGGTAGACAGATGGACAAATAGAATTGGCAGATAGGGATCACAGTTTATTTTCCTAGTGAATAAGTTGATTACATTGGGAAAGCTGACTATACAAACACAGGGAATGGAAGAAAACAGATGGTATGCATTCCAATGCCTGGTGGCTGTTTGAGCATTAAAAATTTGTCTGAACCAATTCCCCGGTAAGTAAAGAATCTGTATTTTTTAATATTTTCCTTTAAATGAAGACCCAGTGAGTGGGGAAATAATGAAAGGAGAATGAACTTGTAATGTCATTTCAAAGATTTAAGCATTCTTTATGGCTTAAACCCAGTAAACTATCACAGAAAAGCCTTTGTTTAAAATGAGAAAATTATAAACACCTAAAAGTAGAAATATGAAAAGGTAACACTCTTAAGCTAGTATTCAAAATCTCTTCCGAAATAGTTTATTCTTTCATTAAGATATTTTACACCAGTCATTTTTAAGAAGATCTTCCATTCCTGCTGACTCAATAGAAACATTAGCATGCAGGTCTGCTTGCAGATGGATGGTGGAGTGCAAGCCCCTAAGTTTTATATAACTGCTATCCTAATAGCAGAATCAATGACATTACACAAACCTGGCTCACACCCATCACCTGCAATTACAATGAGTTGCTGTTCATTGCATATGTGGTTGTTGTTTTTAAGTCACTGAGGATTAAGAAAGAGAGAAAAATGTACTACAGTCCAAAGCCATGAAGGGAAAAGTGTGTTAGAGCCACATACACTGTATATTTATTTACTTATGATGAGCCCCAGCCACGAGCCATCAGCTTACAGTTTCTCTTACAATCACCCTCATTGGCTATTCATGAACAGGTCATGAATAGCAGGATTATATCACTTTGTTTTTACTTCCTTAATAGGGGCTATTAAAGAGTCACTTTTCAGATTGGTATTATTAACTGTTTGTTAGGCTATATTTTATGAATAGTGCTTTCCTTATTCAGAAGAGGAGAACAGCATAGAGAACTGGAAATCATTTGAGAAGTAATATGAACATCAAATTATTTGTAAGACAGGAAATAATTGGTATACATTGGCAAATGTAGCTTGTATAAAAGAGCTGAATACCAGCGTATTGCAGGAAATAGTTCAGACTGTTATTCTGAACAGATCTGCACCACTACTCTCCAAATTGACTATATTGCTTTTCAGATCAGTAGATTTTAAGGCCCAAGAAGTGTATTTGCATCTTAACCTAATGACTAACAGACTACAGGACAGTGAATTTCACTAAGTGATCCAGAGTGAAAACCGCAAGTTTGTAACCTTTAAAGAGGAAACCAAACACACCCAAACTTCATTTTAAGTGTTGAAACCACCTCATTCCCTGGCATAAAAGATTTACTGCAGCTCTATGTAAGATGTCCCAAAGGTTTAATATGTTCTTCACTAAACTTGTGTAGCATGATCTTAGTTTGAATTTGTGTAGCTCTGTGTCACCCCTTTTTGGGAGCATTTTAATTAACTATGGACTCTGAACAAATAGAAAACCTTAAATAACATGGGGCAACAATTCTTTTACTATGATAAAACGTAATGTCTTTTCTTGGCAAAAGACAACAAATTACAGATTTTTTTGCCCTTGCTTGTTCAAGAACTGAATTCAGAGCCTCTTATCCAGATATGTGTAGTTTGAGTGGTACAAGGTAACACAAATTTTTTATTTGACTTATTAGGTTGTTTAGGGTTCCAAAGGTCAGCATCTCACTAACAAAAGATGCATCAGTAATATCAATTACTTTGTACCAAGATGATTATGCTAGAAATAATCATACATTTTTTTCAAAGGTCTTCAAACTCAAAATAATATTTCCATTTTTTTGCATGTGATCTTTCTGTGTAAAGTACAGGAGGCACAAATGCCAATTCAAAACAAGAAATTTTAATCTTGTTTTTTTTCTTCACAGTACAATTTTATTGGACTTTATTAATTATTTTTATCATCTGTTTCAGAATACTAAATGTATTCTTAAAATTTCAATGTCTCTTTTCAAACTGAAGATCAGGTGTTAACCACACTATATTCATAATTTATCACTATTTTAATTTATCACTATTCAAAATCTATCAGTACTGGAAGAAATAGGAAATAAGAGGTACACAAGGGAGAAGTTTAGTGGGGAATGATGGACTTCTGCAGTCATTGAATAAAAGGCTTAATACTTAATTTAATACTTCATTTTAACTAAATATGAAAATAACATTCAAATTGAAATAAACATCACATCAATCAACCATTCTCCAGAGTACATCCAAGAAACCTCTCACAGAACAAAAAGCATGTCTGTGCATCTGGCATAAAAGTCTGAAAGGCAAAAGAAAGCATGCTAGGATTTGATTAGATGTATTTATTTTCATGGTAGTTAACACTGATTTTGACAAGAAACCTCAGCTATTCAGCTGCTCAGGTTTTTTGGTTTTACATAATCTCATGTTTGTTTAAGCATTGAAAATAAGAGAAGTTTACCTAAAATTAAGAGATCAAAACTCTTTTGTCTTCTTTATTAATATGTTTTAAATATCAACATGTAAGTCACATTCAGTAGAGATCATACGATCTTGTGATAATACCTGCTGGGAGGGGTTCAGAGGCAATGACACAAACCCTCAGGAATGGGGATGGACATTCCTTTGCCATAAGATGCCATTACAGAAAAAACTTCAAAAAGGACAATGCTTCTCCAACACAGACAGTAATCTAAGCAAGATTGTCAGCAGGATGATCAATAGAAAAATGATATATATCACAAAGTTTGAAATATGCTGATTTCTCTTTAAAACCATTGTTTAAAAACTACAGACTTCTTTTTTAAACCTTTTTTTTTTCCTTATATTTTTGATTCCCTGATCTTAAAAGATCTCAAACCAAGACAGCAGCACAGTGGTTGTGAAAATATTTCACCATCTTACAGAGGCATATACATATATGCACATATAAATCTATACTATATCTTGTTTATATTTGCAATACTACAGGTATGGTGACAAAGATATGTCAGGTTTCTATGAAAAAAAGAAATATGGCAGGGAGGAAACAACTCCCAAAACAGAGTAACACACTAGTGCAAAGAGATTATTGTATCTGTCCATCAAAATTTGCTTTCAAATCTGCACGTATTTAAAAAATTATAAAATTGCAACACCAAATTCAACACCTTTAACTTGTTGAAGCATCTAAGACAATGTGTTTTTTCCCTTGTCGCTTTAATTCAGACCCGTATGCAGATTTATATTGCCCATAGAAATAGCACACAGTGACTGTTTCAAGAAAACAGAAACTGCCGAGGGCTATTCATTCCAGGATTTGCTTGTGCACTTTGCCATTGGCACCTGCAGTTTGCGTTTGTGAAATTGCTTCAGTTATATGATATCTCTATCAGACAACTGGTTACTAATTTCTCCACAATCTCCCATCAGAAGCACAATATAAAAACTACAAGAAGCTAAAAAAGGTCTTGTCCAACCAGATGGAACCACCAACTCAGAAATGTACTTGCTCAGGTAAAAGTTCAGAAATAAACATATATTGCCAGAGAGAGGTTTTTTTTTTTTCCTTGTTGTATTTGAGCTTTTGTCTTGGTTTGCTTTTTTAAATAAAGAATCCAACCTCAAATTTTAACTTGTGTATCCATCCCTGAATTCTATTTTTTTGAGGAGGGCACTATTATTTTCTTTGTTTTATTATTTTAGAATAATCTGCAAGGGACAAAAAAGTTGCCATACTCACACAAGCATAAAACTAGCATCTTCTCAAGTATAAATCAAAGTAGATTTGTCACTGCTTATAAAGAAAGAACACAAGAATTTTTTGTTACAGCTTTGATTGAAAGCAAAAAAAATGGGTTTTTTTGACAATATTTAAGAAGAAACAATAGACCTCAAGTTTCCTTGTTCTTATTAATTATACCTGTACTGCATGTCAGCCACTGTCAAATTTTCTTCTTTGAGAAGGACTTCCAGCCCTGTGGCGTGCATGAAAATGTACCTGTCTTTTCAACCAATCTTTACCAGTACCTTGTAAATTGATCTCTGTTTTAATAGCCTTGGTGCAACAGTCTTTTGTGGTGAAGTTATGCCTCCCCTCCTAATTCTAATGAATAGACTCATTGTTGAAAATGTGGTGGTTAAACATTTACTAATCTTGGCTGTCTGCAGAGATGCAGAAACATGTTGGCTAGTCAGACGGGTGTCTCCTTTTCATGAGGCATTACAATACAGATCGTTTTTATGAGTTTCTCTTTGGATGCCAGAGTAAAACAGAACATACCCATCCCAGTAATTTTCCTGTGTCTTCGGGCTGTACGTGTGCATGCCTGGGAGGCTGATTGCTGAACAAGTTTAACATGATCTCAAGGGAAGAAAAGGGTAAAGTTATTTAAAATAACTAGTGCATAAGTATAGCAAAGTGGTTTTCTGCTGACTAAAAGGGCTAATTGTCAATTACAAAAATGTCCTTAATGGAGAATTAAGGACACCTCAACCAATAAGATCCAATATTTGCCTTTCTGGAGGGGATAGAAAAAAAAAAACTGTGAAGAAAGTGAACTTTTTATTAAAACTGAGAATTAAAAAAAAACCCAACCAAACAAACAAACAAAAAACAAAACAAACAAAAAACCCCCAAAACAAACAAAAAACTGCAAACCAATCAAATCAAACCCAAATCACAATACCTTGTATTTTTAGTGTGATTATTTTGTTTCAATTTTAAAAAATCTTTTCTTTTGTCTCTTTTCCCTAACTGTTCTCATCTCTAAAATGAATCTACTATTCTTGATATTGGCTCACATTATGTGACTAGCATGCACTCAGGATGGTAGAATCCTTAAAGATTCTTTTATCCGTGAAGTACAGCCATGCTTGCATGAAGCCTGACAACTTTTTAGCAGCACACAGCAGCTTGTCACAACAACCAATAGCAAGAAATGGTGATTCAGGCTGAGCATCTCCTAGATGGCTCTGAAAGCATTCACTTACAGAACACGTGGGATGCATTCAGTGTCCTTCTAGTTTAACAAATTTTCTCTATGAAAAATCATATAAAATTTTTCTTCCCTCAGTGCTATTGTGTAACTGCTTTCTACCACGCCTCTTCTACCTCCTCAGAAACGTATTATGCTTCTAGTTAGTTTTAAACTACTTATGAAAGGGAAGAAATAATATTTTTTCCAGTATTTGGTAGGAATAAACAGGGCAGTTCAGAAAAGCAGATTTCTAAGGTGGCACCAGCTTTTTCTCAGGTGAGTGTTAGAGTAGGCACAGTTTTTGGAACTTTCTGGCCACCACCCATTTTCACTGAAGTCAGTTTGTTTTGTAATACTTAACAGTAATTGATCTGAAATTTCATTCTGAGCTTGTTTGCATTGCAATAAGTGGGGATAGACTGCAGAAAAGTGAGTCCCCAGACTGTGTGAATGATAGTCTTACTCTAGAATTTGGTTTTCATATCTCTGCTTAGCTAAGATATAGTGATAGTCCATCCTGAAATATAAACAAAACCCAGATGGAAGAGGAGAAGACCTGAGAAAGAAGGGCTTAAAATTATTTCTCTTAGTCTGTCCTACCTGAGTCTAGCCAGGTCAGACTAAATTTATCTTTCTCCCTTTCCCTCTGCAGCCTGAGATGCGTTCTGACCCTCTTGGTGTTACAAGGTTTGGGAACTGTTGGCACAAATGGCTTGTGGGTAGGCAGTAAAGAGGAAAACATCGATGATATGTCTATACAGTGGAGTCTAAATGTGTTACACAGCTGTTGTTTTCTCTGTAAGGTATAAGTAATCCTTAGAGGGTGAGACCTATGAAATACAACAGCCATGGTCTGAATGGCCTGGTGCCACCAGAGCAATTTCCTTCAAATGATTCTATTCAGTGTTAACCAATAGCACATGAATCATCAGGCCAAATTCATTTCAGATGTACAACTCTCTTCATTCTATACATTTGATCACTGGCTGGGATTAGGTGAAACTTGTAGAGTAGCAGTATACACTTCCCATAAAAAACTACATATGGGCTATGGCGGGAGAGGATGACTGTAAATATTCAAGAGCAAAGAGAAGCGATGGAAATTTTGTGGTTGTTATTTGGAGCTGATACTACAAAAAAGATTCCATCATAAAGTGGAATAGTTCAGATATTAACTAGCAGAACTCCGACAAAATTACATGCACACCCTTTTAAGAACAGTCACATGAAAATAAAATAAATATTATTTTAATTGTGGTTCTTTCTGCGTACATTTTCCAAGATATTGTTCTGAAATGACACTTTTTTATGTAACAGTCATGTCTGAAGTTTACCTCTTTCTATCCTGTAGCAGTGAAATTGAGTGATTACTTTTCAATCCCTCTGCCAGTTCTTTACAAGGTCTTAATCTCATTCAAGATGTAATAGACTAAAGAATATATTGAATACACTACGTAATTAACTGAAATTAAAGTCATTGAATTAATTAAACAACTAGAACAAGTGGCAGTTCTTACAGGCAGAATTTGAAAAAAGAATAGCAGCATTAATGATTATAAAGAACTGTTTCAGAAGCATGAACAGGAGAGACAGAAGATTAAGGATGTGCTGTGGCTTTCTCTAAGTTCTAAAGAACATCTTTTCCATGTGTATGTTTCAGTTCTGCACGTAAACATTTTTGCTAGCATAAGGAAAACTCAATCAACTCTGTGTGTAGGTAACTAAATTCTACTCATACATATCCATCTGTTAAAATGAAATTTTATATATAGCCTCCACTGTAAGTGGTTAAGTTTCCAAGGCTGTCAAAAGGCTTTTAAAATTACTTTGGTCTTAAGGCTAGGAGCCTGGATTTTATATTTGGATGCTGAGCACTATACAGTAGCCATCCAAAAAAACAAGAAAGCCAAACAGCATCCTGTTTGATCTGTTGTATGACTGGAAAAGGACTTTTCTGGTTGTGTTTCTGTTATAGTCAGATACCCTTGCTGTTGAAGGTCTCATGGTTTCCATCATAGTATAAACAAACAAGGAAAGGAGGTATGAGACCATCTAATTTGAGGAGTTTGTCTATATGAACCTATAAATATGTAAAAGGAATTGGAAATCATAGAATTATAGAACAGTTTGGGTAGGAAGGGACCTTAAAGATCATTTCATTCCAATCCACCTGCAATGTCCAGGGACACTTCCCTCAGCTTCTCTGGGCAATCTCCTCCAGCCCTACCACCTTGACAGTAAATAATTTCTTGCTAATATCTGAAGTAACCCTGCCCTCCTTCAGTTTGAAGCCATTACCCATGTCCTGTCAGTACATACCCTTGTAAAGAGTCTCTCTCCATCTTTCTTGTAGGGCCTTTTAGGTACTGGAAGACCGCTAAAAGGTCCTCCTGGAGCCTTCTCTTCTCCGGGCTGAGCAGCCCCAACTCTCTCAGCCTGTCTTATAATAGCTGTGCTCCAGCCATCTGATCACATTTGTGGTCTTTTTTAGGCTAATTTAAACAGGTGAACGTTCTTGTTTTGGGGGCCCCAGAGCTGGATGCAATATGGGGTCTCATGAGAGCAGATCAGACTATGAGAGTATCATGATACATACAATTATTCCTCTTGGCAGAAAAATTATTACTATGCCAGATCTTTTGTTCTTGGTCAGGTCAGGTGGGGGCAAGCAATAGGATCGCATAGCAAGATCCCTATGAAATAGCACTCCTGAGACTCTCAAAAGCCACTTCAATAGTACGCAAGGACTGGAAAGGGACTGTTCTGGTTGTGTTTCTGTTGTAGTCAGATACACTCGCTATTGAAGACCTCATGGTTTCCATACTTGGAAAGTATCCCACAGCTCCTTGTGTCTACCTGAGATCAAAATTCTTTCCAAAAGGGAAAGTGATGGAATGACGCATCTAAATTTCCACCCACACCATACGAATTTACATAGCTGGTGTGTCACAGAACACTTCTCTCCTGCAGAATGTCTGTCTCTTAGTCTAGATCTAACCAAGTTAGGCTTGTTATCACCCTTTCTGGTGGATTGTCTGGAGTTAGACACTCAGAGGGGAAATCAGGAGAGAAGAGATGAAGATGTAGAAATTGTTAAGACTGTAACTGTCAAGAGAAGCTTCATTTAGTACCCACATCACCAATTTACTGGAGCAAGCACTGTGACCATGCATCACTATAAAGTTGAAATTTAATTCTCCTGCTATCTGAGACTGGAGTTTGTATATAGCTAAAATGATCAAGCTGATTGCAAGTTGCACATGTTTCAGATTTTAAGTAATGATGGTTATCACAAGACTAGAGTTGGATTTAAAAAAAAGGCCCTGCATCCTATAAAACCCAGACTTTATAAACAATTACAGCAATATATAATTATATAGAGTAATTAAAATGGTGATTGCAATCTCATATTTCCTCCCTATATTTTTCTTCTGTACTTTTTTTTTTTTTTTTAATAAGCCTTTTAACAGGAGGAATCCTTTGAGAAAGATTTTTGGTGGATATGAATGGCAGTAATTCTATTTGCTAAGGTTGACTAATATAATAGCCAGTATTTTAAAATTAACTTTGAGGAGTACTTCTGTCTACAGCTGTTAATCCCTTCTTAAGAGATTAATGCAACTCTAGACAGCAATAGGTTTGAAAATCTCTTGGCAGGGATAGGTTTGATTCCTAAATTAAAGCTAAATCTAAATAGAATTAACACATGATTTGAATATGAATGTTCAGTAAATTGTTCATACCACATCAGCAAAGTGTTTTGTGTCTTGATATGGCTCAGGGAATAAAGTACTCTTTGTGTTGCTGCCTGATTCTTCTTTTATATTGTTTGCTAGTGTGAAATTCTAGTAAAAATAAAAATAGCAGCTAACATATTTAAAAAGGAAGTGTGAGGATAAGACAGCAGATTTACAGAGGTACTTGGGTTACAATATATACAAATATGTTGTTACCAGAATTTTTAAAGGAAGTCAAGAACACCTTTTTAAAAACATTACTGATGTTCAGGGCCCAGCATAAAAGCTTCTCTTGCTAATACCTGGTTTTTTGAAATTCTTTATGTTCAAATCCTTTTGTGAAGCTGGATGATTCTTTGTAGAATTACATCCAAGTGAAGAATAGAGTATTTTTTTAATCACTTGTCAGTTTTTGAAGTATTACTAGAAAATATGACACAGGTGCATAAAGTGCTAAGTTTTTAAGATGGACCTGATTTTTATTTTTTTGCAAATAGAGGAGTTGTATCATTTATGGATAAAAGAACTATGTGAGACTCAAGTTAAATACGTTTTAGGGTATCACCTGATCTTTATGAAGTAAACCTTCCTAAGTGCAGTAGAGCAGAACTGATTGTATCCATTACAGTAATTCATTATTTTCTCTAGGAGATACTAAAATTCATGAACTTTCCATAAGTTACAGTAAGGAAAAATTCTCTCTGGACATAAAATGCACACTTGGCAGCTGAGATAAGTTGAGCATGGTTCCTGCTGGCTCAGCCAAAACAATATTCCTCTGATAGAATTTTAAGTATCCCAGATGAACTGTGTTCAAAGTTTAATTCTCGCTGAAGTTGAGGGAATTGCCCTCTTTTGTCCTATTAGTTCAACTATAAGACAGCTTTGCTATTTCAAAACCACAGGTGTGCATTACTATTTTTGCAGAGCAAATATGATTGTAGTAAGAACTTTCATAACTTTTAATACATAGATTGTTTTTCCTCAAGATCTTTTACTGAAAACAAAAATTAAATAAGATTTATAACTGTTGACACTGGAAAGTTATTTCCCCCTCCCCCCTTTTTCTTTATATCACTTTGAGAACTTATTATTTTCTTCTTCCTTATGAATTTGCTCTAACTTTTCAGAAGAGACTCTGAAAGAAAGTGGAAAATAATGAAAGTCAAAGTGTGAAAAACAAAGATTCGAAGTCATATGATAAAAATTTACATTAGATTTTTAAAACAAATGAAATCTGTTTATTTTTTCAAAGCTTGTAAAAGTAACTATAAAATTCTTTATTTTGTTGATTTTGTCTATAGAATTGGACTTTCAGAATTTAAACATTTCAAATTTTTTCTCCTGCTAGGTTTACAAAAATAAAACGTAACTAAAATCTTATAAAATCAACTGAAAAAGTATACTCTATAATGTGTCTATGAAAATATATATAATTTTATTTGCTTTTTTCATTTATTCAAGTATTATTTATTTTCTGTAAGATTTTTTCCACCTTTATAACAGATTTATGCCATAGCAGTTGTCTACTCCTTGCTGAGAGCCAATACACTGTTCATGCGTTGTTCATGGAAGTTTTTACTGTCATCCATGTTTCTTGCTTAAAGACAAAAAAAATTTAACATTATTTCAAAAAATAGAGGCAAGTGTGAAATGCTCTGGAATTTATTTAACATTGCTGCCTATTAAATTAGAGACAGGTTTTCAGTGCATGATAGTTTGTTTTAATTTCATCCATCACACAGTGTCTAAACCTAGATTCTCCTTAACAGTAGTATTCTGCCCACTTTGCATTCTGGGCTCTGCAGGTGACTTGTACTTTGACTAAAGTTTTAATTTTATCCTGACCTATCTGGCCTAAGTGTGAGACTCTGTGGTGTGGGGGTTGGTGGCTCAGGTTGGATTGACTGACTATTAATCTTTCTGTGAAATAGCTTAGTTTATACTTATTTAGAAATATGTCTGATCATGGTATTTATACTTCTCTGGCTTAGTTTTAGCATGTAATAAAAAAACTCTGAGAAATCAAGAGTGGCCAATAGTTTTTTATACTCTTAATTATAATAAATTGTATTTTAAGAAAAAAGGACTAGGAGACAGAAATTAGCAACAATATTATCATAAACTATTATCATATCTTAAATAATGCCAAGATAAGCTGCATGATGCATATCCTGTTAGTTCCAGCTATGTATATTTACACAGAATTTCACAGAATTATTTGCATCTTCTAATCTCTGCTGGTTTTGGCTGGGGTAGAGTTAATTTTCTCTGCAGTGGCTGGTATGGAGCTGTGTTTAGGATTTGTGCTGAACACAGGGTTGATAATAGAGAGATGTTTTTGTTATTGTTGAGCAGGGCTTACACAGGGCCAAGGCCTTTTCTGCTTTTGGTACTGCCACGCTGGTGAGGAAGTTGGGGGTGCATGGGAGGTTGGGAGGAGACACAGACAGAACAGGTGACCCAAACTGGCCAAAAGGATATTCCAGACCATATGGCATCATGCTCAGCATAAAGAGTGAAAGGAAGGAGGAGGAAGCAGGGGCACATTTGGAGTGATGGTGTTTGTCTTCCCAAATCACTGTTACCTATGATGGGGCCCTGCTGTCCTGGAGATGGCTGAACACCTGCCTGCCCTTGGGAAGCAGGGAATAAATTCCTTGTTTTGTTTTGCTTGTGTGCATGACTTTTTCTTTCCCTATTAAACTGTTTTTATCTCAACCCATGAATTTTCTAATTTTTATACTTCTGATTTTGTCCCCAGTCCTGCTGGTAGGGACTGAGTGAGCGGCTGTGTGGGGCTTGGCTGGGCTTACATCATGACATAATCCAATATATTGCTGGCCAGAAAAATCTGTGGTTAAGTGGGGAAACCTAGCAAGAGGATTTCTTTTCCACCCAAGGACTGTATTTCTACTTTGAACCTGCTCCTCTTCATCCTCCCACAAGAAAAAAAAAACAACCAAAAAGTGCTCTACTGCTCAGAATTTAGAAGGTACAATACTAATCTCTGTGAAAAAATCTCATCTAAAGATCTTCTAAGAAGGTTTGACTTTAACTCCAGCATCTGAGGAGCATATAATGAATGGTTGGTGAGCTATTTTTTGCTCTTTAAAGCCTTTTGAATTGTGCCCTAAATCTCAGAGTCATCTACAACGTGCTTTCTAAGAGAGTTTAAAAATACAGAATTGGAATGAGGGCAAGACTGTAGTGTCACATCATTCAAAAAGAAAATATTGTATTGTACAAATTTCTGGGATAATAGCAATACCTTTTCTTGGCTTTGAAAGAAAGGGTCCAGTGAACATTTAATGTTCAAATGAATGGTCAAATGAAGAGTGTCTGAAATCCCATGTTTCATCTCCGCATTTTTATTTCATAGGCTGATGAAAAGTCGTATGAAAACAGAAAAGGTTTTATAGATGATACGGAGATCTTTTAACTCCAGACATAACTATAGGCTATGAAGAGTAATGCAGTGTCCCTGGTGTATCATGCACAGGGAAAATAGGGTAAGACAACAGAATATATTGAAAGTCTGAGGCTATTTTAATAAGTTCCTGATGGAATTTCAACAAACCAATGTGATTAACAGATTGAGATAGGCTTTCCCAATGCTTATCATCACTTTTAGCAGTACATCAATTAGCTAACTCAACCATGACAAACAATCAAGTGCCATTGTATCTAAGTAAAGTGAGAAAATAAAAGATTATCTTTCTTTTACAACTCTTTTTGGCTGTCCAACCCTATCATTCAAAGTTTATAAACCCAGCCCGTCCTTCAAAACACAAAAGTAATGGAACTTAAACAACTACTTGCAAGTGAGGACATGGTTAGTTTTTCAGCATATAGACACACTTCAAATACTTTGCTGTATGAGAACTCTAATGTAACCATGTCACATCAGCCAGAGAGCTGTTGTAGAGCTCTAAGGAGATAAGAAAAATTACAGCTAAATTAGATTTAAAAAAAAAGTGATGAAATAAATTATAAAACAACACTAGGGTCCTTTTTATCTATTTTAAGGAAATTGGTTAATTTAGCACATGAATGTAAATATGCCTTCTCCATATGCCAAGAAATGTCAAATGAGTGTGGTATAATTACTCTGACACTATTCAAGTATTATTCTGTGCAATCTAAACACATCTTGTGTTTTCATGAGATAGTGGTAGACAGATTTAAAAAAATCTTCCTAGGCTGAAATAGACAAAGTTAATAGGTATTGCATTATTATAATAAGTTATGCTTATCTTATGGTAATTAAAATAAAAGAAAAAACAACATTAGTGAAGAATGTAAGACTGACAGTTCAAAATGATAGATTATCCCTTCTAGATCAGGTAGAAATTGAGGTATAAGGATCATTACAGTGTTTATTGCGTTCCATCCTCCTCTGTATGATTCCTCAGTTGTCCCAACATTTTAGATCTACTTCAACTTTGAGACTACCATAAGGAAGAAAGAGCATGAAAAGAAGTTAATTTTCCAAATGTCACTGCGTCCTCAATACTGAGGATATTAACAATGTAGGAAGTATGTATGGTAGTGATAAAATCTGCAGTGTAGGTAACTGGCACCTCATCACCACATGCATCAAGTAAATGGGACCAAATTGTTCATATAGTTTCCAGATTCACTTACATATAGCTTTTTCAAATATAATTGGTGTGAGATGGGTTGCTAGCTACATCTTTACATTACTTATGCATTCCTCCCTAAAAACAGGACTGAGAACTTTGGAAAGGCATATTTGTATCTCATGATAGTGAGTCAACATCAAAAGGAAAAGATGTGGGCTTTTCATATTGGTTCTCATGATCTGAATACTATCAAGGAAGTTTGTCATTAGGACACCCCCTAATATTTTTTCCTAGGTTTTGTTTAGGCACACATTTAGAGGAAAAGAAAAAAAGGGCCTTAGGTTGTCCTCCCAAAGGTAGTTTGAAAACTAAGTGTACCACTGTGCATGCAAAAGTGTAGAATTGTAGGATGGTGTGGACTGGAAGGGATCTTAAAGATCCTTTGTTTCCAATCATCCTGCCATAAGCAGCGACTACTTTCACTAGATAAGGTTTCTTAAAGCTCCACCCAACCTAGCCTTGAGCACTTCCAGGGATCTTCCACAACTTCTCTGAGCAACCTCTTCCTTATACCTCCACCAGCAAACGTATATCATGAATAGAAACTAAGTTATGGAATAAAAGGTACTAGATAGACATAAAACATGATAATGATGACAACATCTTTTTTTATTTCAAAACAGTGAAAGACAGGCTGCTCATGCATTAGGATTTCTTATCTGATGGATGTGCCATTCTGCAAGTTGGTAGTTCAACATTAACTTTAATAGAAAGAGACAACTTACTGCTGTGCCTCACTGTTAAAAGAATTACCATTGCTGCCTATACTCAGCACTTAAATTGGACTGAAGGAAGTGCCATATCCATCCATCATTGCCAAATGATAGATGTTCATCAGTTGTTAAGAAAATTGAATTGCTTGGACAGTCTGCTGAGATAAATTTAATGCTCTTTGGAAAAAAGAATATTCTTGGCCTTGGCAGCTGAATATCAACCACTCAAGAAGAGTTCATAGAACAGTAATACACTGCATAAGGAAAATCTTAGACCCAATGACTTTGTTCTTTTCCTACAGGTTTTTAGTTGCTTTTCCTGTATCTGTTATATTTGGTAAGAATATATTATTTTCCCATGGGTTAAAACTTGATTTGATTGTTTTTGTAAAATCAATCTTAAGAGAAAGTAGAAACAGGAAATTTTCTCCTAGTTATCCTCTTAATGAATAGGTGTTCATTCCTGAATCTGAAGTTAATATGGAAAGAATATCAAATAATAAGCAAAAATTTGTGATCTTAGAACTGGACAGAGTGAACAGGGAAGTGAACAATGTTATGTCTCTCCCATTGTCTTTCTCTGCCATGAATTTAATATATATAAATGAAAACACACCTATACACATAAAACCAAGCTTGAACCAAGACCTGAAATTAAGCACTGAATCCTCATACAGCTGTTACCATAAACTGTAAAACATAGAATCATAGAATGGTTTGGGATGGAAGGGACCCTAAAGATCATCTGATTCCAACTGCTCTGCCATCAGCAGGAACACCTTTTACTAGACCAGGTTACTCAGAGCTTCACCCATCCTGGTCTTGAACCCTTCCAGGGATGGTGTATCCACAACTTCTCTCGGCAGCCTGTTCCAGCATCTCACACCCTCACAGTAAAAAATTTCTTTCTAATATCCAATCTGAATCTACCTCTGTCAGCTTAAAGCCATTTCCCCAAGTCCTTGTAAAAAGTCCCTCTCCAGCCTTCTAGTGGGTCCCTTCAGGTACTGGAAAGTCTCCTTGAAGCCTTCTCCTCTCTAGAATGAACAACTCCAGCTCTCTCAGCCTGTCTTAACTGGAGAGGTACTCCAGCTTTTTAATCATCCTAGTGGGTCTCCTCTGGACTCATTTCAACAGGTCTATGTCTTCCTTGTGTGCTTCTGTATTTGAAATAATTACTAGAAATAAGTATTGGAATTAATATTCCACTTATATTTAAAGATATTGTCCCAAAGTACTACCAATCCTAAGACAAAGATCTAACAATGTGTGGCATACCTGGCAAGGTAGATGATCTGTATTTGGAACACCCAGAACACGTCATCAAGCTAAAATTATTCCTCTATTTCACTTTCTTACTCTAGGAATTAACTCAGTGCTCAGACTTCAGGTAATGCAGAAGAGGGTATCCAGGATACAATGACATAAAGGAAGAATATTCCAAGGAGTTTCATAATTAGCTGTAAATGTGAAGAATGTCAAAAATAGGACAAGAACTTATGTAAAACATTTAAACATTAGATTCTTCATCTAATGGAGCTAAGCAAGGAGGGCAATTTTTAAGAAAATATGCCAAAGAGGGAGATAGTAATAGGTCTTTTGGTCAAAAAGTCAGTGTTATTTTTCTACTTTGCTTTCAAAAATCCAAAAGCAAAATGAAACTTGTTTAAAAATTTATTTAATATATTACTATTGACATCTATAAACCTCAATATCTTTTTATTTGTGCAAATACTATTGGAAACAAAAAAAAATCAAAAAAAGGCAAATGAAATTTATGTGCAAGCAATAGGAGACAGGATTTATGCTAACCAACTGTGTTTATTAGGTGCTATCACTGAGATTTATTGGATAGATATGCAGAACTTCAATACTTACACAATGATAGTGTGACCTCACTAATTTTAAAACTGAATAAGCTTTCTTAAAAAAAAAAAAAATTAATTCCCTGCTATTTTCTGGAATATACCTTCCTCATGTTGTGTCATATCCCACATTAAGATCCTGGAAGGTTTAGAGGCTTACAAAAGAAAAGTAATTTAGCAATATAAGCAAGATATATAAAGAAGACAATGCAATGAGGAATAGGTTCTGAAAATGAGTTTGAGTTATCTAAAAATGTCCTACTTTATTATTTCACATATATTTTCTGATAACTCAGACTCATTTTCAGAACCCATTGTTCACTGAGATATCTGTCTTTTCTATGAGCTTTTGCCAAGAAAATCTTCCAAGCATGTTTCTTTCTTGGTGAGTTTGTTTGCTAGTTATTTCTGCATTAAAGGCAGTTATGTTCCTGATGAAACTTGCCTGAATCAAGACTTGTTTCCAGTAAATATTGAGTACAAATTATTGAACATCAATGCAAAGATATTTCTACTAACGTACCAAAATATACTAGAATCATCCATGAAAAGTTCTGTCCTCATGAATTCCATACAAGTTAAATTATTTTATCTCTAAGTGCAATCATAAAGCATGCAAATTCCACGTAGTTTAACCAATTGTGAAAACATTTTTTCTTCCCTGAGCATCAATTTCCATGCCTACCATTATTTGAGCTTAAATAAAACCTGTTATTAGTTCCAGCACTTGAACAAAGAAGCTTGTACCAAGTCTGTAGTCTGGCTACCTGTTCCATGCAATATAGAATATCCATACAAATATCCACAGTCAAATCCACCTCCTGATATAGGCATCTTTTGAGACACACCTTCAATGCTATCAGGCATTACTAATGTTTCAACAAATGTTGGCAAATGTTACCAAAAGAGTTAAGACATAGGGGGAACAAATATTTTAAGCAATAACACGCAGTCAGCTTTTTACCAGGTTTTCCCTGAAGTAAGAAATGCCTATGAAGGCCACTTGTTAGGGATTTTGTTTATCATGTCAACACATTTGATGCAGAAATGCAAAATTAAATGTACTCAGGTACATGATAGTGATGAAATTAAAAATGTGAGAAAGCTTGTCAATTGACATGTGCACCAAATGTGTCCAAAATGGTTTCAATTTTACATCTGTGTAGGAATTGGATAAGAATCACTAATTATTACAAATGTACACATCTTAGTAAACATGTTTCAGAGTGTTTGTTTCTCAGTGTTCTCTCCTCATCTGTTTGCAAAATCAATTTACATCTTCAAATGATATATAAATTGTAATATATAGATTTCAATACTTCTATTTTAATCAAGCATCTGCAAAGAGTCAGCAGTTTACTCTTTGTTTATGATTATGGAAACTTTCATAGCCCGCTGATTATGAGATACATCAACTAAGGAGCAAACTGAACTTCTGAGCAGCACATAGGTAAGTATTCCCAAAAGCAAGGCAGTATGCATATGAATTTTAAGTCACGAGTGATGAGGGACTCTGCAATACCACCCTGCTGTAAGCAGCTGACTGCTTACGAACACAGCGGCTCAGCAACCAGTTATATATAGACAATATTACAGTAGCCCTGAGCATCTTTCTGAATGGAAGCTGAGTATGCAGAGTTGAAAAGTTCACAAATGACCTATAACAACAAAGTGTAATGCCCTCAAAAATGCTCTGTGCAAGACAAGGAAACACTAGGAAGCATTTCAGCATAAAATGTAACAGAGATATTTAAAATCTGATTTTCTTTTTTTGTCACAGGAGATTGTTTTGATATTTTCATTCAAAATTATGATGGAAAGAAATAGATTTTTAAAAAATTGGCAGTGGGTCTTTGTAATAATACACTGGGAAAATATTAATGAACATCCTTTGTAAAGTATTTAAACAACATGTTTTTTATTTTAAATGTTACATATTTTTTGTGACGTTTGTAACATCATCCCAGTTCACCACTTTTCATAAGTCAGAGTTTTCCTTTGGACTCACTGATATGATACCTCCTGAGAATGACAAAACATCAGGTTAAAAACTTTAAATCTTTTTTTCTTTTTTTTCCTCAAATATATACCTTCAGTTAAAATGTACATCTTTTTTTTGTACAAATTTGCAACTTTCTATTTTTTTTGTTAAAAATATAAAATATCTGCTGAGTTATATTACAGTTATAACTATTAGTAAAAGAGGTGAGAACAACTATTAATTTGATATTTTCTGCAATAAGTAGAGTTTGAGGCCTTTATAGGAGAAGAAAGTAGTATTTTGAAAAATAATACACATCTACTGTGCTTGGGAATAAAGATGAAACTTCAAAGATAACGTGATATAAAAAGACCAGTTTTTGTCACAGGCTAGAAATGCTTCAATTCGTTTTACAGATATTTTTGGTTTTGCTTAAGTAATTCTGGCTTTTGTGTTATTTGGCATCACATCAGACTACCCCTTTTAATACCTTCCAGGGCATTTTACTTCTTTTACATTGGTTATGTAGACAGAGACAATAAGAACGAGTGGTCCAAGAGAACACTAGATGCATGCTACAACTTACCTGTGAGGCTATAGGAGTGAAGTATAATTTAGAAAAAGAAACATTTTTATTTAAATGAATCACCTATTCTTCATTTAAAGGGGAAAATATAGTATTCCACCACCCATTCTTTACCAAATAAACAAAGAACTTTGTCCTGCAAAAAAGATCAAATCAAGTGATGTCATTTCATATAGATAAAGACTGTGAGAGACAACACACATACAATTGTTACACACCTCTAACACACCTGATGCACTTAAAACCTCAATGCTAAAAATGGAGCATTACTTACTATGAAATTAGAGATATAAAGGCATGAACTACACTATTATTTACAGTAGAGATAATAACTTACAGTTTGCTGCTTCTTTCCTTTACTTCTGCTGTTTCAAACATGCTGAACTTAGTGTAAAAACGAATGTACATCCGAAATAGAAATGCACAAAGAATGCTACATATTTGCAAATACATACACAACAGTCTTTAACTTTTTTTTTTTTTTTTTGCTTTAGAGGCAACGTTTTTAAGTGTAATAAAAAACAAAGACAAAACATTTTTCTGTGACATCAAATGATAGCTGACATTCAATATTTGATGACATTAACTGACACTTTTCCATTAATTCTATTGGGTATTATATCACAAACCTAAAAATTTTATGTTTTTTTAAATACAAATCACATGGATTTCTTTCTAACTGTGATTTTTGGGGTACTTTTAATGATTTGATATCTTAGATATCTTCTTAAGTATCCGAGGAAGAGGTAGAATTCAGAAAAGGCATGTAATATAGGAGAGGATTTTAAAAATAAATGAGAATATTTACCTTGTTTTGAGATGACATTTTTGCATTAAAAACAACTTAGCTCATCTTATGTGTGAATCGGTGTGTGTCAAGCAGTGAGAATAGCAGTGAGTGGCAGAATTACTTTAAATAAATGCATAACCTCTGAAGATACCTCTGCTCCAACATGTCTTTACACTGTGAAATCAACTAAGTGTATAACACTTATGTGTTTTTACAATCCAAACAAAATAAGCATGAATGCTTGTAAATAATTTACACAACCTTTTATTCAGAGAACAATTTCATGCAGAGGTTCACTGGAAGTTCAGTACCACAGCTGTACTGATATTTAAGTGTCTTATCTCAATTGCACAGAGAAAACTACAAGTATACTAGACAGAAGAGATCACAAAGTTAACAGTGGAATGCGTAAATACAAATTGCAGGTCATCTTCTCTAGACATTTGGGGAGTCATATCTTCATTTTTATAACCTTAAATATAGATGAATGTTTTACATAATCATATTTTCCAGGTAAGAATAAAGACTGTATAATTGGTGCCAGACTAAAAATTTATGTGAGGAACATTCGTCAGTTCCAGCAAGGGATGAAAATGTGTTTAAAATATATGTACAGGGACATATATATGACCCTTTCTTTTTTTCCCCCCTGTTCTTTTTTTAATATTTGAATTTTAACCATGGGCCTATTTAAGCATTTTGCTTACACTGTACAAATAAAATAATACTTAAAATTCCTCCCCCATGCCATATGCATATACTTATATTTGCTCTGAGACTGACAGCCTTGGTAGATTTTGCACATACCTTCTACATTCTGAAACATAAACCTTTCTTGGAAGAGAAATCATAAAAGTTTATGACATGGTTTAATTTTCTGTGCATTCCTTTCTCAAAGCAGTTTGCAGAAGCAACTGAAGCTGCCTGAAATTAGGCCAATCAGAAATGGCAGCCCATTGCCTCTGTAGGGAATCCCACCTTTTCCATAGCACTTCAGTTTCTGGTTTTCAACATCAAAGCTATTAATGACATCAATTATGCAACAGGTGAGCTGAACAAACTCTCCTAATAAACTGATGCAGGATTTAATTTCGTTTCAGCTCTAATCAACAACTCTCAACAAGATCTTTCAATGTGACATACTATTTAGAGCAAGCCAATGAAATCCTCAAAACTCAGCTTCATATAATTTCTATGGATTGCTTTGGACCTTTTTCAAATAAAAACACAACACAGGTGTTGCAGTCCGCAACACAACACACAGGATGATCATATTCATAACAGCAAACTAAAACCTTTCCAAAAATGAGAGGGGAAAGCAAAAAACCTGAAATATGTGTGATTTCAGGGTGCCATGAATGAGAAAAGAAAGGGAATTTGAGGGGACATCAAAATGAACATCTCCTGCAGTGCCACATGCTCTGAAAAATGCCAGAAGTGTCCAGAGGCTATATCTGTGAAAAACCCACTAATTACAAGTCTCTGTCATCCACCCAGTCGAAAGTTTTTCTCCAAATGCTGTGATCAGCTCCTGTTGGAAACAAAGCTGAGACAGGATAGGTGCTTTATCATGTTAAAGAATGTTCATAAGACTGAATCAAATAATGACTCAACAAATGGAGAAATTAAATGGTTTTCTATGTATCAAATGTGACTGAAGGACAAATTTTTAAAAACATTTAGATGTTAAAGGGCTCAGAAAAATAGGCATTTCAAGAGTAGCTAGGCAGACAATATTGCATCTATATTTCTGTATCTAAATGTCTTTAATTTTCTATTGGTATGCCCTTCAGAATTGCCCAGCAACTAGGAAAAGTAACCTTAATAATGTAATGTAAATATGTGTCTTTCTGATTTTGGCTCTTCCTAAAGTAGTTCAAAGAGTGTGAGTTAAAGAACAGATCAGAGTGCAATAAAGGTTGCTTTTTGCTTTAATACTGCAATGAGTTCATTGCGTTCAGATTGGTAGTGTGTGGTTCCTACTGAAACCTGTGGGAAATTACTTTGTTCTTTTCTTCTGGGGGCTTCTTACTGACTTTAGGGCACAGGTTACTTAGTGTAAGTCAGAATGACATGGTGGGTGAGCTTTTTGATCAGAAAAGTCATGATTATATCTGTCTTGTTTATGTTGTGGGTAGGGACACCCTCCAGTGTCTAGTGAACCACAGCAGTCTGTGACTTGCCTCTTTGTCTACTTTTCTCTGAGACAAATGTGCCCAAGAGAGGGCTATTCGCAAGAAGTCTGGACGAAAATCCAGCATGGCCCATTTAGGTCAGGCTAAGAACTCTTCCTGGTCTTCTTTAATTTAGTAACATAGGCATAGCCTGTTAGTTTTAACTGTCTTCCCCTGCCATTCATACCCCCTTAACTTGGAAATGCAGGTGGAAAAGCAGTGAGTGTATAAAATAATTTGCATCTCATTTTCCTATTATTAAATGATTAAGCAAAGCAGCATGTAGAAAGTTCTTTGGAGGAAGGAAAAAAGAGCTTAAAATGGAAGAGTGGAGCTGATGAAGCACCTATTTGTTGGACTGAAAATTTCTTTATGCCCCCCAAGAAATATCACCGTTGTGCAATTATATCAGTACTTGACGTTTTAGTCCTTAAGAGCAGAAGGGAGGGGAAAGTGGAGAAAAGACAGAAACAGTAACTTCTCTGATTTTGTCAGCATTTCTCTGGATCTTCTGTTTGCAAAGACTCTCTGACACCACTTTAGGACTGCAAACATCTCTTGGTGACGTACGTGCTGGGAAGGTGCAAGAAAAAAGTGAGGCTGAAGAACAGATTCAGAACATTACAGGGAACAAAGAGCAAATGAAATAAAAATATCAAGATTCCTTCAGGTGCCTCTACTACCATTAAAATTCAAATAGGGACTGAAAATACACTCTTTATTTGGAACCAAATTTGGATTTGCAATTTCCTGTGTTCTCTGTCCTATGATGTCCAAAGCTTTTTGACCCAAAACAGTTAGAGATTTGAAAGCTGTTGATAAGTTCATTGAGATCTTTGTCAAGACCTGGGTCAGGTACAGATTTACAGTGCAGCTTAAGTGTCAGCATATTGGCAAGTGACTGATATGTTTGCTCTGCTTCCTCCTTCAGAAATGGTCTAGTATATAAATTCTTTTGTTTTCTTTACTAACACATATGTTCATATGGTTGTGATATGCCTTTGAGTGTTGTGTGAAGTTTAATTATTTCAGTTATTGAAGAGGATAACTTAATAGCAAAAAATGAATGACAAAAAACAGGAGAAATATTATTTAGAGTGGATGTCTAAACTTTTCCTTAAAATATGTTGGGATATCCTCTTTGGCTTTATATCACTAGAGAAATCAAAAATTATTATTTCTGTAAAGTGGAAGTTGGATACAGACTCAAAAAGCCAGTTTGATCCTTGATACATAAATGCTTGACAATAGACAATTCATATAATGATAATCTTTAGGTACAAAAACTCCTAACCTGTTGCATCCAGCTCAAATGTCAGCATCTCAGGAAGAATGCTGACATCTAAAGAAGGCCATAGAAAGTCCCCTAAAATGTCAAAAATATTCATTATAATAAATACCTTTTCTTTTAGGTTAGCAAAAAGGGGTTGGACTAGATAACATTTAAAGGTCCCCTCAACCCAAAGAATTATATGATTTTGTAATAAAATGTTAATTGATGACTTGTTCTGTCCTTCAGAAAAGAATTCTATGCCTGAATAAATATAGACACCTGGAACTGAAATTTGATAGCTGTAAATCAGCTGAGATGACAAGAACATTGTAGACCAGAAAAGCTGAAAATTTAATCTCTCTTTACTTGGGATGAAATATTACATGACAAATATATAGTATATGAAAATACACAATATTGTACTGGAGCTATTAATCTTGAAATCATTTAGCTCAAGTTGGAATATTTCTACTCAAGACAGTATTTGTAACAAGTAGGAAAAAAAAATACAATCTCAGGGCATGCTTTATGCAGAAGGACAGACTAAAACACTGGCCTTAAATGCTACTGCCTTCTGGCTTTCAAATCTGTAAATCACCAATCTGAGATTCTTTTTAATTGATTCAGTTCATTGCAAGGGAGAACTTGGGGGTTTAGTCTGTACTATCTGAATACTGACATAGAGCAGAAGCTATCAATAATGCTCATAGTTTACACACTTCACTATTGTGTTTCCTAGACTTAATTTAATAAACTCTGAGTTGCCATGGATTCAGAGGATAAACATCCAGATTCTTCAATATAAACTGAATATGATACTCATATGTCATTGCTTGTAATACACAGAAAAAAATAGATATGCTTTCAGCTGGACCAGGGTTATCAGAGTCAGATGATGCCAGAAATCTAAAGTGTGGGCAGGTGGAATAGGAATCAAGAGGGGAATTTCTGTGGCTCACCTATTTTCACTCAGTAAAAATCTACTTTTATAAATAAAATTCCATATAGACTATATAAATGGCTGGAATGTCAAACTTTAAATCCCTTTCTAAAGCAGCTAAAGAATTCAGTACTTAGACTGTAATTTGTAAAATGGTTGTTTAATGTCTTTGGAGCAGAAACTAAGGAGGGTATGTTTAGACTGATGTGTATAATTTTTCTTATCCACATATGGATAAGTCTGCTAAGCATTTTATTTTACATTGAAATACCCCAGTGAAAGGATAATCACTAGTATTTCTCAGTCAAGTCCAGTACACTGGGAAATCTCTTATTTAGCGGAGAAAGGGTCAGCATGGAGACTTATATATTTTTTTAGTAGCTTATCATAAGTGTATTTCATTGCTTTTCAGGGAATATTTCTTGACATGCCAAAGCAGGTGCCTTAAAATGCCTCATATTTTGTGCAGAAACCCTCACTCATAAAAACCCTGCTATGCATGTTAAAACTTAATAGCTGGAATATATCATAACACACCACAAGCTACACTGAAGTAACATTATGAAACTGAACTTATACCTAGAAAAAGTCAGGCTGTTTAGTGTAAGTCATTTAATTTGAAATTTACATTTTTTGCACTGTCTGAGTGACATGACAGTGTGAAATCAATTTGTAATGTTGAATATTTGAAGGCTGGGACTACAGTGTAAATGGAAACAGGCAAAGAAAGCATAGGCATCACCAACAGATTGCTAACTAGAAGGAATGCAGGAGAATTAAAAGCATATTTTTCTCTCAAGTTACCTTTATGGATGAACATAAGCCAAATGAGTTAAAGAGTTAAGACTGACGGGAACAGGGAACACCTAGAATAAATCTCCTGCTCTGTATATACTGTTGATAGTTTCCAGTGAACCAGAAGTTACAATTACCTTGTAAGAGAAAGGATTTTACTTATTTTCTTGGCATTAGTTTTATTCAAAACTTTTATACTCTGGACAAAATCAGTAAAAGGAATAAAATCCTAAATTGTTGGGACCCTGTGTGATTGCAGGTGGTGAGGTAGGAGTTATCACTGACTATAAGAACAGTTATAAGAATAATTTAAACAAATGCAACTATAGCACTTTAATTCACTAAAGTTAATTAGTGAGACACGTATAGTGCTTTCCATGGAACTCCTTGTTTCTACCTCATCCCTCCTAACTCTTTGACACAGACAGAGTAAATTCCATATAATTCTATATGCTGCTGATATACAATCCATTTGTGGGTTAATCACCAAAGACACATGCTTCCAAGATGTGTTCGTGTTAAGTAGGGCTATAGTATCCACTTCTATTTCTTAGAAAAACGGGCAGTAGTGAGATGGGGGAATGGTGTGTTCTGATCTGGGCAGTGGTAAGGGAAAACACAAACAAGGACAGTTTGAATATATAATAAATAAATCATAGGCTCAGTGTTAGACACCATTTCATAATGTCAAAGTTTAAGGAGTTTTAAGTAGTTTCCCTAGAAAAACAGAAGAAACTTCATCTGTTGAACAATAGCTAAAAATATTAGCCAAAGCTTTAGAGAATGATTAGTTGAGCAGCTTTCAGTGATATGGGCAAAGAAAGTCTTTGGTTCTCTAATTATTTTTAGTCTGATTAGTGAATGTTTTTTGAGACTATTTATTTATTTTAACTATCAGCTAAAATCTCAATCTTGATGACTTTAATAATAAAGGTACACGACACATGAAACTGTCAAGACGTTTATATTTCTTGCTAACAGTACCTTTGCCAATTACTTTGCTTTTTGAATAATCAGTGGAGATATATCCACTTGCAATGTCCCTACAACACTTTCATGGTCCTTTTAAATCTACTTTTAAGTTGGACATTTATTTTATTATTCCACCCTTTTTTCTTGTTTCTAATCACTTTCACTTACCTGCACTTAAGACCTTGATGAGAGGTGGTCTACAAATGCAGATACATAGATTCTTTCCCAATCTCCGCAGATTTCAGTATCCCAACTCCATTTCTTCAAGGGGGCTAGGAACAAATTTGAAGTCAAGGAAAAAGGCATTGCAAACACCTGGAAGAGACTGGGTGTGTGACCTTCAATAGATGAAGATAATATGCTGTGCTTTGGATTAGCCCTTTTTCTTGCTTTCTCCAAACTGTTTGCCTAATCTTTCTTTAAAGTGAGTTTAGTTAAACTCGTTAACTGAATCAGGATCTACTTCTAATAGTGATTTATGTTTCAGCACAATGTGAGTTTTTATGACTGAATTACTGCCCCTGTTGGAAATAGTGCAGGTTTTTACAATGGAAATAGTGACAGGCAGACCCCTAGTCATTGTAATGTTAGTCATGAACGGTGCGAATGCAAAGGTGCTCTTGAGGGAATTGAAATTGCATGATATATATTTTTTCCTGATTAAAACCTGCCATTTGTGTTTTAATGGGGAAGCCTGGGAACACATAAATCCTTTTGCCAACAGGCTTATAAATAGTCTGGATTATTTAGACTAATTCTGACATTCATGACTGAAGATGCTTTAGGTATTAATATAAACTGGGTCTTTGGAGTAATGCACTACTGACTTAAAAAAAGGTAAATGGCTGGTGCCAGGACCAAAAGGAAAAATCAATTAAAATTTAAAGAAAGAATCACCAATATAGTGTCAAGTTTCTCTTTCCTCTATTCTCTGTCATAATGAGGCCTACATCTCGAGAGAAAGCCTGCTCCTGTTAGAAAAATACCAACTTGAGGATTCAGAATAAAGAAACTCAGATTAATATGGATCTAATTGATTATATTATTAATTATATCATTAATCTAATAACATAGAATGTTATTAATGATTTAAGACTAGTAAACACAATTACCCTGACTTCTAAAAATGTCACCAGTTATCTGAATTCAGGTGACTAGATGCATTTTTGTAGGACATCTCTGAAGAATAAGTAATATTTCTGGTTCAGAGCAGAAGCTATAGAATTTTTGAACACCTTATATGAAGTTCAAAGACACAATAAAATAGAAACTACTATGAAAATCTTAAATAATATTCTTTCACATATAGGAATACCGAGGCACATACTATTTCCTGTAGGTATCAGAGGAAACCAAGAAGATAGAAATCCTTAGCTATCCAATCACTCTCTTATAGATAGACCTAATAAGTGTTAGAACTTCCTAACTAATGCTGTTTTTTATTCCAGCTAGGCAGTGAGAGTAATGGAACTGAAGAGAGCTACCAGTGCTGTGATACAGCCGGGTCCTTGCATAGGACTTTCATCTCCTGGTGCAGGCGGTCCTGTACTTTTCAGCCAATACTTCTGCACAAGTACAGAATACAAATGCCTTCTTTCAAGTCCCATATAGAAATTTTATTTGCAGTTTTTGAGGGCCTTAGGACACCCATAGAACCTGTCTGCCTTGACTAGCCTCATGGCATCCTTACCCATGCACCTTCTACCCTGGATCTGGATCTCCATATCAGCTCAGGCCTGGACACCCAGGGTAGCTTGGGTTGTGTCATAGGTCAACCCAAGTCTAGTCCTACTTCTGCTGCTCTAGATTACAGGCAGGTTTTCCTGGATGGACTCTGGACCTACACACTGGCTGTGTCGTCTACCTATAATGCAGTGATCCTTGGCTCCTGTTCTTGTCTTGGATTGTGGAACAGCCACCTTCTTGCTACTCTGCAGCAGCAGTTTTCATTCTTTGCTCCTTCCCTCTTCTTTGTCTTCATATTTATATCGTGGTTGATCCAGCTCAGAGCTGAGCACTTATTTTTCACTTAACAATGTGAAGTCTTCAGGCTACACTTTAATGGGAGGCCAAAGGGCTGCTAATAATACTTGAAGTCAGGAGTTCAGAAGTCAAGTGTTTTTAGCCTGCCAGCTGGGTTTCAGAGAGTAAAAAAATGCAAGAAATTCTGCCTACTTTCTCCCCTCACCTTTACAGGTCAGCCTGCAATGCTTTTATAATAGTACTACTTACGTTTAACCTAAGCTCCTTCAACTGAGGGATATAACTTAGTTCATTTTCCTAGAGAGGCTTAGATTTGAAGGTGATTTGCCTAAAGTCATAGATCGGCAGAACTGAAAGGGAAGTGGTTATGCTCAGTACAGCCCACATTATCTAACCCCCAGTTTGTTCTCAAATTTCCAGCTATGCTCCAGTGTTCCATCAGAACATCAAACTTGAAATCTTTGTCTTTCCTGCTCAGCCTTCCTCTGTACTTGACAGAAAGAAGAAAATTCTTTCAGAGAACAGGTCTGGAGGATCAGGTTTCTTACTTTTGGCAAAATATGAAACATTTTCTCTGATTTCAGAAACATTAAAGGTGTAATTCTAGAATGCTCCCCTATAATCAAGAGTATCAGACCTGCACTGACTACTTTATCATGTAGCACAGAAAGTGTTTTTAAAAGTACTCCTCCTAAAGAGAGGAGTGCACAGAAGTCAGGGTACAACCTTGAGACCTGTTCATTAACGTTTCTGTTATCCTTGGAGAAAAGGCTACAAAGGCAGAAATGCTACTACTCTGACTATCTCTAACTGACAAAGAGTCACCTGGAGGGAAATATTAGCAATATGGAAGGAAGGGGTAAACTAAAATACGTCTTTCCACCTCTTTCTCTTTCTGCTGTGAGATCTCATTAGCAAGACGAACAGAATTCATTGAATTAGTTTCATTAATTTTTGAGATTATTTATTTTTAATCTTAAAATAGTGATTAATTTCAGTTACTTTCTTTGTGAAGGAAGCATTTACTGAAATTAAACATGGTGACCAACATTTATGCCCAGCATGGAAAGACAGGGATTGCTTTGTCAATTGAATGATAGATCCTTCTGTCTATTTATAGATCTCTCTCTTTGTATCACCCCGAAGACTTGAATCAGAATGATAGAATCAGTTAGGTCAGAAAAGACGTTTAAGTTCATCAAATGCACAAGTTCACCAACACTGCCAAGTCCACCCCTAAACCATGTCCCTGTGTGCTACATCTGCATGTCTTTTAAATACCTTCAGGGATCGTGACCCCACCACTTTCCAGGGAAGCCCTTTTCTATGCCTGACAACCCTTCCAGTGAAGAAATGTTTCCCAATATACAATCTAAATGTCCTCTAGTGCAACTTTGACATCATTTCCCATCATCTTAAGCTTGTTTCCTAGGAAAAAAAATGACCCACACATAATTAAAACTTCCTATCAGGTAGTTGTAGAGAATAATAAGGTCTCCCCTGAGACTCCTTTTCTGCCAGCTAAACAACGCCAGCTCCCTCAGATGGTATTCATAAGACTTGTTCTCTAGACCCTTCACCAGCTTCATGGCCCTTCCTGGACACACTCCAGCACCTCGATGTCTTTCTTGTAAGGAGAAGCCCAAAACTGAACATATTATTCAAGGTGTGACCTCAAGAATGCAGAGTACAGGGGGACAATCACTCCCCTAGTTCTGCTGACCATATAATTTCTGGTACAAACCAGGATACCATTGGCCTTCTTGGCTACCCAGACATAGTTCAGACTTGGAGTCAGGTGATAAAACTGCTAAAAGGAATCATACAGCTTGCAGTTGCTACCATATCCTTTTCTGCTAAAACTGTATATTTAGAGGAAATATTAAAATAAACCCCAAATATGTTGAAGCAAATTACTCTCTAACTTCTGAGTGTCAAATTTGGAAAGACAGAAGGAGAAAACTAGAAAAGGATGAGAGTAGGGTTCTTTCAATTATTTTTATGTTCAAAAGTTAAGAGGCTAAAAATCTTCTCTTGCAGATATAAGACCTGCTTGACATGCTGTTATAAAAAATTTGTAGCTACCTAGGGAAATTTACATATATAAATTATCATAGGGTGAACATGTCATTACTGGAGTTTTCTGCTTTTATTGATAGTTATTCAGTGTTAACAGTTATCTGTGTACAAATTTACACAATTTTCTGGGCAGTTCTCATTTTATTAATTTACTAACTAGTCACTCTTGAGTCCCATGGTACTTTGGTTATATGGAGTTGGCTGGATCTCATAAACTATTATGCCTATAATTTGCATTTTACGTAGAGTTCCTGTTTAACATATCCGAGGACTAAATGAAAAGTTGGGTTTATATTTGCTGTTTGGGGAGGATTATATAGCTGTGACATACAAGCATTTTCAAAAAATTATCCTAAAATGAAATTAAATGAAATTAATTTGAATTTAATTTTATTATCTGTTTCTCCAATACATAATTCAGTTTCACAATGGTACTATGCAGCATGAGTTGTATTAGTGATCACATATATTTCTATACAAGTTACTTAGGGTTTTTTTTTAATTGTTGGGGGGTTTTGTTTGGTTTGGTTTTGCTCTGTTTGTTCTTTTGTTTTGGGGGTGTGTTTGCTTGTTTTTGTTGTTTGGGGTTTTTTTAAATCTCTAATGACTAATATAAAAATGGAAATTCCTCTACATTTTTACCAGAGTTTAAATCAGAGACAGTATCAATAAGGTAAAGCAAGTGGCCAGTCTTGGTCTAGGATGGGAATTATCTTTCTTACAGGTATAAATAAGTCATGTCTTGCTGTGTGTGTTTCTCCATTCTTCCAGAGAGTGAAGCATTCTCAGTCAGGGATTTTCTCATCCCACTAAAATCACCTCAGGACATGAGAAAGACAACATCTATAAACATTTATGGACTCAGACTGTGAACCATAGCATTGATAACTGTGGTATGAATTTTAGAGTCTGACTTGAACAAATGACAAGAGAAATTGTTCATTGGGCCAAATGATCTTTTAGTGAAAATGAAAGCAATCACTGGAGTGAAATTCAGAGCAGGCAAGCTTTAGTAGTTGTTTCAGGAGCTAACCACAACTTGAATAACTGATTCTGTTGAATTTATCTCCTTGGTCATCAAAATGTGCTCATAAGAAAAATCATTATTGTGCTGCATGAACTTTACTGTGGGGAAGAATGAGGAGGTATCTCACATGATATAAAGCAAGTGTGTGTATACTGAAGAAACAGGGACATTCTCAAAGGATTTGCAGCATTGTAGTATGCCACATACAATTCCCTCTAAAATGAACTTTCTTATGGTATAACTTCTTCCTGAGAACAATGAATTCAGTGTGCAGGGAAGGTAGATTCAAATCATCACCCAATGAATTGCTTGAAATTGTCAGCTGAATGTATTGCAGTTGTTACCACATGAATATATATTGTTAAATTCTTATATGGTCAAGGTCCTTCAGTTTCACAATGTTTTTGTATGAGAATATTGTAATGATACAAGAAGTGTGATAAAATTGAGTTAACTCCTGACCTCCCACTGAAAGAAAAAACAAAGTTTTGAAAATGAGTTAACTGGTCTTAAACATCTAGGGAAGAGGATCACCTAGAAGAAGGCAACTTCCTTCCACATCCCATGACACCAAAAGGCTACATTGGTTTCACATTGAAGCCATTTGAGTCAATTGCATTTCCAGACTTTAACATCCCATGGAATTGCCTTGTCATTGTGACAACCAAGGGAAAATAGGATAAGAAAAGGGAGGAAATTGCAAAGCTGAGAGGAAATTAGATCAACTTTGCTTGTCAGAACTATAACTCGTTGCACCCTGGATCAATTACCAACATTAACTGAGGCTGCTTCTCAAAAAATTAGGCCAGATTCTTTGGAGGTGAAGCAGGAGTTGGAAACCAGGGCTCCACTGACTGATCCAGCTCCCAAACTATCAAGTCTTTCTTTCTGTCTCTCTGTTATTCACTGAAAACTGAATAGAATAATAATTAAAAAAATAAATCTTGAAGGGGAACAGAGAGAATTATGCTTCAGGATAGAAAATAATCAGGGGATGTGCTCACAGCTCTGAGAGATGAGAGATATAGTCAATAGAAAATTCCATTTTTGAGTATCAGTCTTTCTTGTATCTTGTTCAATGTTATGTATGCTTGACTACTGGCTACAAAAAAATTTCTTTCTGTATGGAATTCTTGAGTCAATCAGAGAAAGCCTGTCACATATGTCTTCAAAGCTAAGCTTCCTGGAAGTACTCAGTAAACCTAAATATATCTTCAGTGAAATAGTCTTTTCCAAAATACCTGATAAGTCTGGTGCTAAATTGCTTAGGCTTATCAAGACTGAGGTAATTTAAACATAGCAGTGATTAGAAATGTAAACTCCTAGGAAGGAACCTCATAAGGTTATTTGATAATTGAGTGGGGGATTTCAAGCATTTCTTCATTCTAAATTGGGAC
The DNA here is from genome assembly GCA_013397175.1 of Platysteira castanea. Classification (NCBI taxonomy): domain Eukaryota; kingdom Metazoa; phylum Chordata; class Aves; order Passeriformes; genus Platysteira; species Platysteira castanea. The sequence goes on from VYXC01007723.1 coordinate 188,584, forward strand.
TTAGTTGCTTAAAAGGTGGTTAGGACCACTTTGTCCATCTAATCTTTTCTCACTGTTCCACTGACATCAGTAAGACAGGTTCACAACAGTTACTCGATATAACTATCCCTAATTTCAGTAGATGTGTAGTGAAGGACTTAACCACTTTTTTCCATTAGAGAAATATTCTCAAGCATTACTGTGACATTTTCAAATGCAGTATGTACTTTAAAATGTTCTGAAAGCAACTGGAGAGGATGTTTTTAAGATTTAGGATTGATTTATATTCCTTTGTTGTTATTTTACATGAATTTCTCTTTCAAGCAAGTAATATTTTGTGTTTTTCCCTAATTTCAGTGATGTTTTAAGTCTTTGCTGTTCTAATAAACACATTTGAAGGCTGATATTTTCCAAAATATTTGGTGTGCATGATTCAAAATAGAATTTACTGCTTTTATGCTTCCTTTTTTCCATTTAATTTACACAGACATTACTGAGAACAAGTTGTAGCTATTTTAATTATGAAGAAACTGGATTCTAGTATTTCTTGTATGAATATTGATGAAATTAACTTTTAATTAGAACATACAAATGGTCTCTTTAGAAGGGCATGCACCATTATATAATCAGACATACAAAAAAACACCAAAGCACCATGTGAATCATATATCCCATGAAGATTAGCTAGCAAAGATTGGATTTAATATATTTTCAATCATTAAGCATAATGTAAACAAACTCAAAGTAGCTCAGTAATGACAACTGTAAAAATGTCAATAAAATTTCTGATTTTTTCATTCTTTAATGCGAAAAGATGCAAGTGTCCTTAGATAAGTGGTACTTTGCATATTATTTTTGCTTTTGTATGGCAAGAGACATGTCAAGCAAGATGATATTTTTTGGTGTTAAAAAAACAAGTGAAATCATCTTTAATCTTTGCCTAAGATGTCATTGGCTATGATACAGTTTTTAGTAAAAGCTTGTGTTGTTTTTCCTTATAATTCTATTTCTATTGTATGCGTTCCAAAACTCTAGCCATGGGCTTACTCTGCTTCCTGTAGAACTATGTCAGCCCAGATTAAGAACACCAGAAAGATTAGATTTAGATATTTCCTTCTCAGTTTCCATCCTGTTGTTCTCCAGTGAATAGGGTCAAAACTCATTCTGAAAAAATGATGGGAAAGTTCAAGCATGTTTTTAGAAAGCACTTAGGGCAGCATACTGTACTGATAGATTTTCACTGGACATCATATAAATTGTCCCCTGCAATCAGAACTATACTTGGCCATTGGTAATGTCATAAGATGACAGAGAAAGTAAATGACAGATCACAGCTGAGAATTTTTAATCTGATAAAATAGCTGCCCAAATGAATGTGAGGAAAATTATGTACTGTTATTCATTTTCAAACAGAAAATAAAGTTCTAGTGACACCAGTCATATGTTAACTTTACATCTTACAACTGTGGATATTTGCTTAAGTAGATTTTATTAGTTGCCACTGAAGATTTCAGACATTTTTTTCAAGTGCAGTCTGATAATACAGAGTAGGGAAGTGAAAAGTGGTAAATATAGTGTGTGTATATATTCTGTTAAAAAAAAAAAGAAACAACCAAAACAGATTTGGAGTTTTTCTACTGCAGGACTTCTATTTGGCTGTGCTTGACCCTTCATCCCTGTTGTGGTTAATCTTTTTTACTCACTTTACAGCATTCTATAGTACTTGTCATCTAATCAGCAGGCTGTTGCAGGTCAGGTGCCCCAATAACAAGTTAAAATAAATTTTTAGCTTAAGTAAATTTAAAAAAATAAAGGAATAAATTAGGAAAACAGGAAAGAAAATATTAAGGAAACAGAAGGACTACAAGAATTGACAAAGCTGAACTGACTAAATTAATTGGGAAATCATCTTCCAATTTCCCTTTTCCCATTCCCAGTTTTCTGAAGTTATTTAGGCTTTGTGTCTTTCTGCCACATTCTACTTTGAAGGTGACTGGATTTCAGTGGCAGTTTGAGTAATAATATTTTGCTTTCTTCAATTATCTTTGCAGTAATTGACTAATATAGACATATAGTAGTTTCAATAGGATTATCCATATATATATCCATATATATACAAATAAGAAGTTAATGGCATGTGCCTATTTAAATACCTGTTAATTTTCAAAAATTCAGAATTTGACTCATGGCTCAAGTTGTTAATATCTTTTCCTCTTGTATCTCCTATAAATTTTTCTTTTGCCATTTCTCCTGCTGCCAGTATGATACTTCCTAAAACCACTTGTAAATAGTTAAGTGTGGAGAGATAATGTAAAAATATAAAAATAAGAAAAAATAGCAATAAAAATTACTAAATCTTTAAATATTTTTAAGAAGGACAACTCTTCAATTGAGTCAAGAGAATAGAAGACCAGAAACTTTAATAATGAGCTTTAAACTCTCTGCAGATTAAAAAAGTCTTAATAATAACACCAGGTGACCAATTAAAGAATATTAAACACAGCTCAAGAAGCTTAGTCGTAAAAGATAAATGCAACAGTTACTCAAGTTGCCTGAGATAATTTCTTGCATGTAGTAATAGCATCACTCCTCCTAATGTCTTATTCTTGAGACCTGGCACATGCTGATAAGGTTTAAGACTGAAATTTTCTCAGGTTTAGGTTTTCTCCTAGCTTCTCCTAGCCCCAACCCCCTCATTTTCCTGTCATTTCCAGCTGTTTTTAATAATTTTGTTATCAGCTTCATAGGGAAACAAACATAACAAACAAAACTGTAGGAATTAAATTCCTCTCATCATTTCTCCTTGTGAAAAAAATAATAACAAAAACTTAAAACTTTTATTTTTATCTATTATTTTTTTATCTATTTTTTGTTGGTTTTCTCCCTCCCTTTATTTTACTTTCCCAGATTGCAGACTCCTTATACTGATGAATAAAGTCATTACTTCAATGATATCCTTCAGCATCTCTCCAGGTGCTTACAAAATAATTACATACAGATCAGCAGTCTTTATTTCTTGTTGCCCTAATAAGAATAGTAATAATAATAATAATGGCATTAAGCCACAGAGTGAGGCACATAACGTTTGGTTTTGCTGGATGGTATCCTCCATGTGATCATCCAGAGACCTTACTAACTTATTTCAATTAGCAAGTCAAGCAAAAATTTGAAATATTGCCAAGGTAGAGACAGGGAAAATGCAAAACCAAAGTTTTTTTTCCTAGGTGGGATTAGATTGAGACAATAATGAAGCTGCCAAAGTAATCTGAGTGTTGTAGTCAGAAGAGGTGATGCCCTTCCTGGCTGACTGATTTTCTATTGGTAGACTGTCATAATTTATAAAACATAATCCATAGAGCTGTGAGAACAAAAGAAGGTCTGGAGGGGCCAACATAGATAAGAGAACACAGGAAGACCTCTTCTAAGTATGAATACTGTCATGGGGTCGTTCAACACCACTGAGTTTTGGATGTCTCAAATTCTTTCATAACTTAGCATCTGATAAAATAGCTAGGAAGAAACAGGGGACTAATAAGGGTTTATTAACAGCAGTGGTTAAGGACTGTTAATTATATCTAGAAATGCCACATCTTCTGCAAAGCCATAGAACAACTGTAATTTTTTTTCTGATAAAATAGCTAAGTACACAAGAGCATTTCAGTTTTTTGTCTGTTTTTTATCCTGTTTCTCCCATATACATGAGAACTATTCTGTTATGGGGATTTCAGGGGAAGTAGATAAGTGGAGTGAGGTGCTCTCACTTCTAGGTACACATGTGATAGAATGTAAAATAATTACTATGAGAGCCAAACTTCCTTTTGGAAACTTTTGGTCATGTTAATGATTTGTCTGTGTTTTACATGTGTAGTAAAAATACTGTAGACAAAAAAACCCATACAAACACAAATAGGCTTTTGGTTAGATCCACTGTAAATTTTCTCCTATGCTAGAAAATTTTTGTGATGTCAGCTGAAATCAGTGAAGCTGAAAGCACAATTTCCCTTGTGCTCAGCTACAGTATCACTAACCTGATCAGCCTGAATTGCATATCTTGTCCTCATGTGACTCACATTTTCTGTTGTTATACATACTTGGTTTGTATCTGATTGGCAGAGAAACACGTTGATTATTAGATAACAAATAATCAATAATACGACTTACGCACTTTGTGGGAGAAATCAGTTTGTAGGCAGAGAGGAGGGAAGAATTTGGTAATCAATTTTTTGCCTCTATTTTTATATATTCCAGAAATTTTGCTCTGCACAGGGAAAATAACACATTGAAAAAATCTGTAAAACTTGTGTTCTTGGGATTTTTTTCTATGGTCTTAAATTTATGTCTGATTTTCTCTACATCTATAGTCAAATTCATACCATTTAAAGTAGAAAAATATTGAAAGGTGAGACGATACACAATGGGTATTAGGGTAAGAACTATATTAAAACCATTACTTACAGTTACTAGCAAGACTCTGTCCAGGAAAAGAATTGACCTAAGGAATAAGGACTTTTGCTTCAGAGTATCTAATTTTTTTTTCCTTGCATTTATAGAAACGAATATCTCTAGTAACCTTAAAAATAAGCCATAAGTAATTCTCAATCTGGACATTCAACCTCTAGGAATGAATGTGGGCATATTCTACACCTATCAGATAAGCTGTCATCTAGCACCTGCTACATTTATAATAAAACACTGCTGTTCTATACCTTAGTCTGATATCAATAGACTTTGGAATCTTAGACAAATCCCTTCACTACTTGTAACTTGTTTCCACAGCAAACCTTTGCTTTTGGTCTCTAATTAGAGAGGATTTCTGGTGTGGGGATGGCCAATTACTTCCTTTGTATAGAACCTAGCAAACCCAAAGCTATAAGAAAGAATTAACAGAGATTGGATGGACTTTTAGAAAGCATCTCAGTTCTATGCAGATGTACATTTTGGCTGTATTTAGCCATGCATATATTAGGTATATGTTTTATCTTGATTGTTCTCAAAAGTTTATGAGAATGTTATTATTGTTTTTTCAGTTTTATTCTGCCCCATGATTTACAGAGAAGTAAATAGCTTTTTAGAGTTTTTTTAAAAAAATCCTTTAGAGCTTTTTCAATGCTGCTAGATGGAGAGAAGATAGGCATCTATTGAACATCTCCTTAACTGTTTGCTTTTTAGATGTTTTATCTGAGTGGATGTGTTTATCTGAGTGGATGTTTACATGTGGATGCTGAAAGAGTCATCTTAGAAACAGGAACAGTATAAAAAGGCACATTTTTTAGAAGGATATAGGAACAAAAATTGGTATAGGCCTATTTAGATAGTCCTCTGACCATCAGCTTTTAACAGGACATCCTCAGCATCCTGAAGGAATTCCAGGATGTCTACAGGAACATGTAGAACTTGCTAAAAGGGGTCTTTCGGTTGTTGAAAACCTATCAAATATTCACTAAAGTAAGCTTGAATCTATTGTATCAAATAAAATAAAAGCTAAACTTTCTCTTTGTATTCCTCAGCGTTTTTTGAAATTCAAGTTCACAGGGACACATCAGGAGCTAATATTCAAAACAGCAGTAACAAAAGAAACTCAAGTAATTTACAGAAGATGTACATCTTAAATACACATTTGGAAGATAGGAAAAAAACCTAGGCCAAGGATTTGCTTCCATCAGGAAGAGTTCAAAGGAAGCCACTGATCACTGACTATGTCACTGAATAAAAATGTAGAAGTGTACAGAATTTTTTTCAAAACTCTCATCCTAAGCTGAATTGTATTTTTCAATTACTTTTTTTTTGCAAAGAAAGTGACAAATTGGATGCTATGCTCCTTTCTGTAGGCTTTTAGAAATCTTTGCAGAAGAGGACCTGTGGACTCATGTTTCCAAGTCACATTTGAGTCTTTGCATACAAAGACATATATGAGATAAACTGACATTCATTTTCTTTATGTTTTCCACTCAGTTCAGTCACAATGAGGAACAAAGGCTTCATAATGCTCTGTCATAAGGAAATGCTGAACTTAGAAAGATTTTTTGGCTCTACCACAACTTTGTCTAAGGATGAGTACAAAGAATGGAGAGGCTGGTGACACCAGAACACCATCTAATTCAGTGATAATGTTCTCTTTTCACAGTGTTTTCTTTCCAGTGTTGCCAAGGTAAGACTTTACCAGAAGACTTTTTTTTCTCAATCATTTATCTTTTCTATGCAGCAAGACAGCTGAGTGACAGCATTATTTAGATGTGTGACAAGATGGCATGTGGTATCACCAGTGTCTTGCTAACACAGAAGTAGCCCATAATGTGTTGCAATTTCTTCCACAAGGCTGTGCAGTGTACTGAGTAAGAGAAGATGAAGAAAAAGGAAAACAGAAAGCTTAAGAAAGGCAAGTTTTTAAGTGGAGAAAAAATTTCCTTAAATTCCCAGGAAAAAAAATAGAAAAGTGCTCATTCTCAATAAGACTTCTGTCAAAGTTATATTTTAGATAGTAGATAGAACTTCATACATATTTTACTTTTAGTATAAACTAATCTATCTCTTCATTCACACAGTTACCTATATAGCATGTAAATATGCATGTGTGACCATGCATACATTTATTGGCTCTTTATTTCTGTCTTCCTTCCTTTTAGAGTATATTGGCACTGCAGGAATTTGCTCAATGAAATGTAAAGAATAGTAGAAAAAAGCACTGCAAGCTGTTTCTTGGCTCCTTTCAATATTTGCAAATTGTCTTTGTAGTATCTTCTTTGTGATGTTTAACTTAACCCTGTTCCTCAATACTTAGCTTTCAAGTTTCACCTCTGTATTAATTCAAGGTGCCTGTTTCAGCACATATTTCAGTTTATGAAACATCTCAGCAGAAAATTTTCCTCTTTGCATTTTACATTTTTCGGTGACTGTTTGATAAAGTCTTTTGCTTTATTTTAATTTTTTTTTTTTTTAAATCTGTCTGGATGATGAACCCTTTTTGCTGTATATGCCAAGCAGAGTTTCTATCTGCAAAAAACCAAAGTCTGAATTATACGATATTTTCCCTCTGTAGGCTTTGATCAGCAGATCTGGTACATTCCCTCTGTTTATCTTAAGAGCTCAAACAGGAACATGTGCTTCTCATTTGCAATAAAATATAGTAGTAAGAGTGTTCATTTCTACAATGAAAAGGCAAAAATAAAAGTATTCAAAACTGGGACACTGAAAATTCAAACCATTGTAGGAGGTTTGCTGAATCACAGAGGGGAAAAGATGCAACAGAGGATTTAGAATTGGATCCATTGATTAAATATACGGCAAACAGGATTCTGCTGCTTAAGAAATGTTGACTTGTTAATCTTGCTATCGGAATGCTGAGGAGCCTGAGGGAAGGCCAGGTGTGCTTTAATTCCCAGGCTCCTCAGGGAAATGCTCTCAATGTGTTTATTAAGCTGTGTGGGTAACAGCATTTAATAAACTGTTTTCAAACAATAAAGATGTTTGCTTTAAAGACCAAAAGGGGGAGAGACAAGTAGTCTCTTCTCTCATTTTAATGGCTTTATGGAAGGAAATTACTTGTGACAGGGGTTAGAACACGGACACTGCTGAAATGTGCCACTGCTCATCAAACCCTTGTGGGGGTGTATGGGCTGTGGTTACTGCACTCTCACAGTCCTCGAATACAGTTGCAATAATTAGGAACAAATTTCATTTCACAGGGAGCACAGGACAGGGTAAGCTGTCTATTTCTTATTACTCCAAATGTGCCCCTTTCAGCCCTTGGTCTCTGTGCCAGGACATCTGATGAGGTTCTACTTACGCTTTTTGGTTTTCTTATGCGCTGCTCATGATGTGCTAGTAGTTGGGATCATTCATAGTAGTTGTGGCATTCATTTATTTCCTCTAAACTAACAAACAGTTAATAACTACTAGCTGACACCATCTGGACTGACTTTAGACCATAAAGAAAGTTACCTATTCTACAGTGACCTTTCCAAATGATTCAGGATAAGGAAGAGCTCAAGACAAGAAAGTTAAAAATTATCAGATGTTGTGCAGTAAGTAGGAACATAACACTACTCATTTTTGATGACGATATTAATATGGGGATTCAGGATTTGAGTTTTAGTCTTACATGAAAACTAATTTGACCACTGGGATAAGTTGTCACAGCTGCACTGAGATCACTGGAGGTTTAGAAGCTGGCAGCAAAAATGAATCCACTTCTTTTCTTTGGTGACTTTGGTCTCAGGTTATAACACATGCTTTCTAAAACTAATAACATATGGCAGACTAAGCATCTTAATGGCCACAGTTTTGGTGGAGTTCTTGTGCATACAATTAGCTAAATAGTCACCCAGCTGCATGTGGACATGTGAACACCACAGGCACATCAGGATCAGCTAAGCTGTGCAGATTTGCATCCCCAAATATTTGCATTATTGTTCTCTTAATGTCCATCTACCCAAATCCCTGAGATAGGAGATTCAGTAAGAGGGAAGCTGAAGGCATTTGCACAGCTGAAGGTATTTCCTTTGACTGGGGAAATCACTCTTTTGTTTGTCCCTTCACTGCTAAAGGAAACTCTTCCATGCAGTTTAAAACAATTTCAAGAAGAGAGTAAGAATTTTTAATTACTTCTTCTTTTCATATATTGTATCAGACTATCTGATTCAAAGTAGACTCAATCCTACATCTTTCACTATTTATTTATGTTTTGTAAGTGCCATCTCAAAGGGACTCTGGACAGCTAGCATTTGACATTAATATGATTTGACAGGTTGAAATAAATACTGAAAGGCTTTTAAGCCCAAGTGGACCATATGTTTCACATACTGGACCACTTACCCAGCCCTCATACATGAGTGTGCCATGGGCAAGTATTAATTCTGCTCCTGCTCTGGTGAGGACAGCTCCAGGTAAATGCATAAAATTCTTTATCTGTATTTTTTCTGAAAATTTAAAACATCTTGTTCATAAGCTAGAAAAAAAATCCGTAAGAGTGGTAGAAGGAATAATAATAATTTACTAATGCTCCTACAGTCACTTCACTGTAACACAAAATCTTGCCAGTTACATGGATTGTAACTCTGCATTGTTTCTGTCCCTGCAGTAAGTGCAAACTTGTGTAGATTTCTTTCATGGTTGATTTTTAAAGAACTTTGCAAGGAAGACAATCTAAGAAATCCATTAAAGCCTCAGGCTACACTCCATGTTTGATCATACTGGATATTTTTAAACTGAAGATTATTCCCTTTTGACAAGAGAAATACAACCATTGCCAATAAACATCGTTTCCCTCTGTCTTGAAAATAGTCTCACTCTGTGTCTTCTTGATGTCTGAGTATTTATAAACACATTTATGATTATCTGTCATGTATTATTTTAATAGTGACACGAGTTTCTCATATGAAACGTATTTATGTTATCTTCCTTCAACTATTTAGAAATGAAGTGCTTCAAATGAACTAATAGAATAAAATGGGTGTCCTCAGGTGCAGATTCATCCTACTTAATATAGACAGCAGTTGCAGTGGACAAAATATATTTTAGGTTATGTATTGCTCAATTTCCTCTAGTTCTGTGTTTAATAACCTTAAATCCAGTTGAACCAGTAGAAAGGGGTTTCTCACAGGTCTTGTGAGTCAATCCTGGTAGGCAACTAAACCCAACACAGCATCTTGTTCAATCCCCCTAGTCGGATGGAAGAGAGTATCAGAAGAGTAAAAGTGAAAAAAAATCCAATAGGTTGAGATAAAGGCAGTTTATAAGTAACTAAAAGCTACACATATAAACAAAGAAAAATAAAGAATTTGTTAACTACTTCCCATTGGCAGGTAGGTATTCAGATATCTCCAGGAAAGGAGGGTTCCATCAGGCATAACAATTGCTTGGGACGAAAATGTTGTCACTCCAAACGTATGTGTCACCTTTCCTCCTTCTTCGCTGCAACTTTTATAGCAGAGCATGATATCCGATGTAATGGAATATCCCTTTGATCAGCTGGGATTATCCGGCTGTGTCTCCTCCCAAATTCTTGTGCACCCCTAGCCTAGTTGTTGAAGGGCTGGTGTGAGGAGTAGAAAAGACCTTGACATTGTTTAAGCATTATTCAGTGATGACTAATACATTACATCGCTGTGTTATCAACACTGTCTCCAGCGTAAATCCAAAACACAAAAATTTTCTCTTTACAGTAAACAGCATCTCTGAAGTCCTCCCATGCCACTTGTCCAATGTGTATATACTTTGCTTTTCCACCTTAGTTCTAGAAGATCCCTGATGAGAAATCCATCCATCTGCTCTGCTTGTTTGACTTCTGCCACTTTGGAATTTCCTGCTCCTGCTCCTGCTCTTTTAAAAGAGGCATCTTAAGAAGTGACTGGCATTCGTGGACCCTGATACCTTCCAAAGCAGGGGACCTTACTAATTAACTCCTTCAGCAGACTGAATTCTGCTCTTCCCATACCCAGAGTTGAAGCTTTGCTGGCAGTTTTTCTCCTATTGCGAATGATTAGAAATTTAGCTAGTTTGTGGTCACTGTGATCAAGGTAGCCACAGACTACCCTGTCACCCACAAGTCTGTTGCCCTGGTTTTTGCTAAAGCCTTCTGTTTTAACTTTGGAGTCGGAATTCTTTCTCACACAGTTTCATGTAAATAATAGCCAATGTTTCCTTAACGGTATTTTCTGTTTTTCATTCTTTTTGTGATAAGAGAACTTTGCTGAGCATCTTTTTTCTCCAGTGGGATTGAGAAGGAAGTGACATGTCCTCCAATCCCTTGAGGAGTTGAGAATTATATAAGAATGTGACATATGTAAATAAAGTAGTCTTTCCCCTCCTTTCTGCTGAACCTGGCAGGTGTGAGAGCGTCTTTATTGTGTCTTTCTAGACACACAAGTCCCTCTCTGTTTTCAAAAAACAAAAGGGCACCTTTCCTAGTCAGCTCCCTTAGCACCTGCACCAATAACCTATCTTCAACACCTTTCAGATATTTCCTGGACCTGTTTGTGTCTGCTGTATGATATTCTAAGCTGATATTTTGGAAATTAAATTACCGATAGGGACAAGGACAGTTTATCAAGAAATATCTCTTAATTTCTTGTAGAATAATATAGCACATTTAAGGAATTGTGGATGGTTAATTTTTCCAAAACTCAGACATTTTCTTGTCTAAGTGGTTTAATACCTAGCAAAACAAACTATACTATTTAATCTGGGGGTATTAAAAAAATAAATTTGACACTGTCAAGTGGAAAGTTTCAGATTTTGAGAATGTTTTTTTTATTTTGGATACTTAAATCAAAACCAAAACTTTGTGTAAGATTCAGATACTTGTAGCAAATGAAACAAAAAACAGTGGTTGAAAATAATCTTTTGCCTAAAAAACAACTTACTGTTGTACTTCATTTAACCTTGGATTAATACATCCATAGTCAATACACTCTATAGATATATTTGTGACATTATAATGCAAATGTAGATCTTCCACTTTCTAACACATAGTTGCATTTTATTTAGCTACAGGTAGATTTTGTGGTTCAGGCACTTCATGATGTGCCTTGGTGCCTAGATCCATGAATAAGTCAAATTCTTCAGGCTATATGTGCAGTTGTGATGTGCTTCAGCTAGGCAAACCAGGTGATAGGAACACAAGGCAGGTTGTAATATGGGCATACATTCACAGATCCTGCACTCGCTGAGAAGTTCCCATGATGCTATCATTTTGCCTTATTTTTCTCTCTTCTCTCCTTCTAAGAGAAATTAATATGGATGGAAGAAGAAAATAGAACTTCCTAGTGCTTCAGATTGTACATTCTCCCTTATTAATAGAAAAACTGCAGGGATTCTCAGTTGATCAGTAACGCTTTTGTAAGAATCATGTAGCACAAAGTCGTGTGGGTTTTTTTCAGCATTAGTTATTTTAATATTTCCCACAATTTCCTTTGCATGAACATGAAACTTTGTGTGGCAGCACAAGTTGCACATAATAAATTAGAAAACTAGGAAGAGCTGGTTGAAAGAGTTTATATTTTATTTTATTTTAACTTTGTGTTCATATCATGGTGAAATGAACTTGTCTTTTTTCTACTTTTATTTTCCTACACAAACCACTGAAACATTTTTCTTTGGGAGGTTAACAAGGTGTCAAAGAAAACAAAAATAAATACCATACAGAAGTGAAAATAGAGAGCAAAAGAAACCCCAATTTTTCATTAGCAAAACTATTGTCTGTATAAAATAAATTTAAGATACCTACCCATTAACCTGACCAGTAGTTTTCAGTTAATTATACTTACTTATAGAGCCAATCCATTCTGGCTAAACATAATGGCTATTCTTCACCTCCTCCTGCTGATGCTCCTTGACTTAAACACTTCACAATTAACTGCTCCTTCCTGGCCTCTGTCAGTCTATGAGTCAAAAGTCCCTTTGTGGTGTTATAATCATTTACAGAAAATGCCTCTTACAGAAGCTGCATCTATAATTTGTTAGTAAACTGTTTCTTTTCATAGTAAGTCTTACAGAAAGAAACTTACCCCCCAGAAAAATAGCTGGCAGAAGCATCTCATATTTTGAACCAGTTTTGTTTGCCTCCCTCCCTCGCAGTCTTCCTCAGTGGTATATTTAAGGTCAGACAGTATATTATTAAACACTTGAGAATAATCCCGTATTGATAACAGTTTTATAGCTGCTTCTTATCTCTCTATTTTTGTTTATTTTCTTTTATTTCCCCCTTTTAAAAAAGAAATAAATGTAGAATTTCACTGCTGGAAATGTGTTATAATATAAGTGGCTAGTCTATCTGACCTATAACACAGATTAATGGGAAATCACATCTTTTTTATTGGCCTTTTCTTAGAATTATAAAGCTGAAATAACACAAAAACCCATGGCTGATCTTCTATTACCAAAGCTGTTAGCCACGTTCTATAGCAATATCATTAGTGTCAGGAGTGAAGAAGTATTCAAATTCCTCAGAAGTCTTTTTCCACCTGGAAGAAGAATATTCTCTTGTAACAAGATAATGCCCTTCAGCCTTGAATTTTCCTTGGAATGGCAGATATTCTTTCTGACATATTCCAGTAGTTATAGGAATGTGATATATTCTGTTTTGCTGTCACATCAATATCTCTATTAGTTGTGCAATAGTCTTTTTTCATATAAATGTACTTCCTTATATATACCTGTTATCTATTACTGTTAAGGGTAAATACTGTTGTCACGGAACAAGTTCTTTTTTTGAGTATTGGATAAAATACATAGTTTCTTGTCTTTTAAACTCCTTCTCCTTTTTCTTCTGTCCACTTGACATTTTAATGGTGATTGTGGTGATTTTGGCTGTCATAGAGTTAAATTTTCTTCATGGTAATCAGTAAGGGCTGTGATTTGCATTTGTGTTGGAAACAGTGTTGATAACACAGGGGTATTTTAGTCACTGCTGAGCAGCCCTTACACAGTATCAAGGCCTTTCCCCCTTCTCACAACATCTCACCAGCGAGGAGTCTGGAAGGGAACACAGCCAGACTTCTGACCCAACAGGCTCAAGGGAAGTTCCATGCCATATGTTATCTCAGCATATAAAGCCGGGTGAATTAGAGGGAGGGGGGGAAGGTTCAGGGTGATGGTGTCTTCCAAAATCACCATTACATGTGATGAGCTCTGCTTTGCTAGGGATGGCTGAACACCTGACAATGGGGAGCAGTGAAGGAATTATTTGTTTTGCTTTGCTTGCACATGTGGTTTTTGCTTTACTTATTAAACTGTCTTTACCTCAACCCATGAGTTTTCTAACTTTTACTCTTCTGATTCTCTTTTCCATCCCATCTAGACAAAGAGTGAGCCAGCAGCTCTGGTGCTTAGTTGCCAGCTAGGGTTAAACTATGATATTTATCTTGTGTTACATCTCTTCTGTACCACTGTCCTGTAGCCTTTACGGTCACTGTGCTCTAAATTTCTAATGTGGTTTCTTTTGTGTATTTTACTACATTGAACCACATTCTCCAGCTCTTTCAGTAAGAGTCCATACTCTGTTCTATAATTTCAAAAATTAACTAGGATTTTTTCACCAGGCCTCTTTCTGTTTAAATTTTATTATCTTCCTCCAAGAGTTTTTTCCCAACATTAGAAATTTCTTTTTCATGGGAATTTTTCTTTTCATACCTATGTTCAAATTATGTCTAATGAAACATCCTTCCCAATTAAAATGTCAGAAGAACACCAGAAGTGCCTTAACTTTCCATTATGGAGATAGTTGTCATTAAGCTTTCTGCTCTCTACATTCCACTACTCTTTTAAACGCTCCATCATTTTTAGTTGAGAATTTTGAGTACTTACAGATCTTTATGTGAAAAACAAAACACGAACCAAAAAAATATTGATCAGTTAGATAAAACAAATTATCAGATTACAACTTTTATTTCAACCGGCTTTTCTTACCAATGCTTGTGCATTGATAGTTTTCTGTTCTAGAGGTATTTGAGCCCTGTTCCTCAGAAATTGTTCTGGATTGTACATAGTTTTTTCATTTTTAATTGATGCTTCCTTGTATGCATGAAACAAAGCAACTCATTCTGGATATATGGACACCTATCTGATTTCAAAGACACTGATAAGCTTTTATTCATAAGTACTTAGAAAAAGTTGGACTACTTAGAATTCAAGACCTTTTAGACCTGCAAACCATTATTACATCATTACTGTACAATCTTGTATCTGCTTCTAAGAGGATGTAACCACCTGTTATGAAATTTTCAAGGGTGCAAGATCTTATAATGAGTGAAAACAAATCACATTTCCTCACTGCACAGCTGTTAAAATCCCAAAAACATTACTTTACTCCAGTCTTTCTTAATCCAGTTTTCATCTGAATTTTCCAATCCCAAGAAAACAAGACCAGGTGGCAGATACATGACCAGAGATATTTTGAGTTCTGTCATGTAATTAGAGATGTTTTAATACATGTTTTAAAAGATTATTTACAACAGCATAGAATACAAGTTAGCAATGTTTGTTATTTAAAACTTCAGAAGTTAATCAAGTTTTAAGGCTTCTTTCAGAAAGCTACATGACTTCACCCTTCTAAGATGTCAAAATAAATTTGAAACTGAAACTTTTTCTTTCATGCAGAAAAAAAAGCTAGGTTATTAAAAGACCATAATGGTTCTAATTTGTTATATTGGGTTTGCCTGGCTAAGCTTTGGTAGTGGAGGGTGGCTCCAGGGTTGCTGGAACCTTCTTCCATGTACAGCAGAGCCTAATGGCTCCAAAGATGGATGTGACGCTGGCCAAGGCTGGGCCAAGTAGAAATGGTTGTAACACCTCTGTGATAACAGATTTAAGAAGAACAAAATTAAAGCTAGTGCACAGTTGTTGTAATTGTGGCCAGAGAAGAGCAGGGTGAGAACATGTAAGAAGAACAGCTCTGCAAACACCAACCTCAGTGCAGAAGGCGGGGGAGGAGGTGCCCCAGGCACTGGAGCTGAGATTCCCCTTTAGGCCGTGGTGCCGACCATGGTGAGGCAGCTGTGCCCCTGCAGCCCATGGGGGTCCATGACGATGCAAAGATTCACCCACAGCCCGTGGAGGAGACCCATGCCAGAGCAGGTGGATGCCTGGAGGAGGCTGTGACCCTGTGAGAGGCCTGTGGAGAGAGGAGCCCCCACTGGAGCAGCCTGCCCCTGAAGGACTGCACCCCGTGGCAGAGTGACCCACACTGCAGCAGTTTTGGGAGGACTGTTGCCCATGGGATAGACTCACATTGGAGAAGTTCATGGAGAACTGTCTCCTGTGGGAGGGACCCCATGGTGGAGCAGAGGAAGGAATCCTCTCCCTGAGCAGCAGGAGAAACAACAGGTGATGAACTGACCATAACCCCCATTCCCTGTCTCTGCACTGCTGGGGGAGGAGGTAGAGATGGGTAGGAGAGAGGAGTGAGGGAAGATGTTTTTAAGGTCTTGTTTTACTTTTCATTATCCTGCTCTGATTTTATTCATAATAAATTCAATTAATATCTCTAGTTTGAGCTAGTTTTCCCATGGTGGTGTTTGATGTGTGAGGGGGTTATCAGGGATGTGCTGTGGAAGAGAGAAAGAATATTGCCTCACCTGGTTTTAACAGATGATGATAGAATGCATACTTTAGTTTACATCTTACATTGTAACCTAAGACAAGTGTAATGAGTGGGTTTTGTGCAGTTGGAAAGAACTTGCAGAAGTTCTCTAATCTTTTGCAGATTATTTTACCAATTTTTCTTAAATTCTGTTTTCCTTAGTTTCATCCCACAATTCTGCTGTATGTCCTATCAATGGGACCTTGTGTCATAATAATCAGTACTTCCTTGTCTGCCCTGCTCATGCATTCCAGATTCCAACAGGTAATTAAAAGATACTAATAGGATCCACCAATAAGTTGCTGTGTAAGTTGGTTTATGTTTCCATGTTCAGACTTTTGGAATCATTGAGTTTAGCTGGCTATTAAAGCGTCACAGTGATTCCTGGCAGTTACTGAGCTGTGCTGTTCTTGGCACCGATAGAAGATTCATGCTGTTGAGAATGGCTAGTTAAAGTTCAGAATTTGAAAAATCAGAGCAGGTTTTTCATGACCACGAGCAGACTGGACTTATGTTTCCCTCTACTCAGCACTGGTGAGTCCATGCCTCGAATCCTGTGTTCAGTTTTGAGCCCCTCACTATAAGAAAGGCATTGATGGAGCTCTGAGCAACCTGGTCTGGTAAAAGGTATCCCTTTCCATGGCACCGGGGTTAGAACTAGATGATTTATAAAATCCTTTCCAAGCCAGGCAACTCTATGATTCTATGATTGAGGTTCTGGAGCATATCCAGGGAAGGGCAAATGAAGCTGGTAACGGGTCTGGAGCACAAATCTTATGAGAAGCAGCTGAAGGTAGTCTAGAAAAAGGGAAGTTTAGGGGAAATCTTATTACTCTCTGCAACTATCTGAAAGGAGAGTGTAGTCAGGTGCAGGATGGCCTCTTCTCCCATGTAACAAGGGATAGGACAAGAGAAAACGGCCTCAAGTTATGCCAGAGGAGGTTTAGATTGGATATTAGGTAAAATTTCTTCACTGAAAGAGTGATCAGGCATTGGAACAGGTTGCTTAGGGAAGTAGTGGAGTCATCAGCCCTGGAAGTGTTCAAAAATCTTAGGGATGTGGCACTTAGGGACATGGTTTACTGGTGCATCTGGCAGTGTTCGGTTAATGGTCGGACTTGATGTGTTTAGAGGGCTTTTCCAACCTTAATGATTTTATGGTTCTTTCCATCTGTATTATAGATGGCTTTTTATTAACTTTGCTAATCTACC
The DNA here is from genome assembly GCA_013397175.1 of Platysteira castanea. Classification (NCBI taxonomy): domain Eukaryota; kingdom Metazoa; phylum Chordata; class Aves; order Passeriformes; genus Platysteira; species Platysteira castanea. Next base: position 205,850 of record VYXC01007723.1, read on the forward strand.
AAAAACTTTGAGTCATATGTTTAATACTGTTCTGCTGTCATCACCAGATTTTTGAATATTTCAGCAACCTCTATTTGTTGCAGCGGCTGAACCAGCAGCTGTGGTGGCCAGGGAGCCAAAAGCCTCAGTTACAGGAGAGGCCCACTGGTGGGCCAACTCTGAATTCTAAGATAGCTCTTAATTCTGGATGAGAAAAGCTTCTCCCATCAGGCTTCATGATTCTATGTAGATTCAGTCTGTTTGGTTGGCCAGTTGACAGACATTCCTTGTATCCCTTAAAAGGTTGTAATCCAGCCCCCACTCCGCCCCCTCCTTCTCTCCACTGGTGGTTGTCGTATTACCCCGCCTCCCTTCTGTACCTCTTTATAAGTGTGTCGTGGCTGGAAGCTGTTCCTTTTTCATCCGTGGAATCCTTTGTTGTGGTTTGGTAATAAACCCTTCGGAATTCCATACAGAGAGCCCGATCCTGACTCTGCCTCTAGTGACGCCTGAGCTGGCCAGCTCAGTGTGAGCGTGTGTTGTGTGCTTCTACCGCATGGGTGAGAGAGCTGGGTGTGAGTGTGCCAAGTAGCACTGCCAGAGCGATTCCTCGCTAAGGAATGCTTCAGGAATAACGCAGCTGCCTACCCACCAAACACCCACATGGCATTATCTATTTAGTTTTAAATCTTAGAACTGATTGTAAACAGAAAAAGTTTCATTTTTTATATATCTCAATTTGATGGTTAGCAAACCATATTGTGGTTGAGTGAATTAGATGTAATATTAAATATTTCAGTTGTCTGGATATGTTCGTGTATGAATCACATACAATCAGATTTAGCAAGTCATGAATCAAGAAAAGATTGAGAAGAGAATTCTGAGGTTAATAAGAATAATAATAAGTACACAATTTCCTGGGGAAAAAAAGACCTTTTTTTTTAATTTCTGAATTGTAAACATGATCTTAAAAATGTCTAGATTTGAAATTTGAAGAATACTTTCAAAAACACTTGTTATTTAACACTTGATGAAAATGACAAGAAAATGAGTAAGAGAATATTAAAAAGTTAGTCATAAATACTAAAGAAGCATAGACCAAAATAAAGCGGAGAAATAAGATACAGAAGATGGAAAATATCAAAAAGCAATATTAAATTAACACAGTTGTGAAACAGTGATCACTTTAAAGAACAATCTCTGATTCCTATGCATGAGAATCATGCCAAAATATCTTTCTTTTTCAAAGAATTGTTTGTCTTTTGAAGTGCAAACCTCTAAAATTTATTTTGTTTCCATGGGGTTTTTTTGTTTTGTTTGTATATTTGCTTTTGTTTGTTTTTTTCCTGTGATATCCATGAAGTCTATGAGTTGATTTTAAAGGCTTTTTAAATCTTGTGCTCTGTTTTGCAAGGTGGAGTTTTGAAAATCAGGTTATGGCAGTTCTTTGTAGAGTGAGTCTGCTCAATGGAGCAGTGCTTATGTTATGACTAGCACAGGTGGCAATGTTTGGAGTTGAAGTCTCATGTTGAAATTGACAGTTCTGAGGAATTCATTAAGCTACTGGAATACATTGCATGGGCTGGAGGTACAAGAAGATAAATGAACAGAGGAGTCTCTTAGCAAGAGCGTAAGGAACTGGAGTCTGAATCTGTAAAATATGAAAATAACAAAACAATAATGTCAATTAATAGTATCAATGCTAAAAACAGAAAATTGATGATCTATTAACGGACTACATAAGTAAACTCATATTTAATGGAATATTCAAAGCCAAAGAGGTTAGAGGACAAAGAGGTTTTTATCTCCTACAAGTCATAAAAAGCTAGAAAAAGCATGATTATTTTCCACTTGGCTAAATAAAGATAGACTAGAGACATTAAGGCTGTTCATGTTCATAATATTTTCATTAACAGTGGGGAATTTGTTTCATTTTATTTCCCAAAAAATTCAATTTAAGACCATTTCTTTCATGCATATGTCACATGCTGACTTCAAAGGGAAAAGAACAAAGAGATCCAGACATTTTCTATTCTTTAAATTTTGTTCATTTCTCTTTTTCTTCTTCTCTGGCCACAGATATTTTTATACATGGTTATTTTCTTTCCTATGTTGTTGTTATCTGATAGTTCATAATTTATCTTTATATCACTTTGTGAGGTCAGTATCGAACATATAATTTAAAATTTACAGGTATTAAAGGCTAAAAACAGTTTTATATGTCCTATATGGCATATGGTTGCATGTTATGAGTTTTTTCAGGCCTCTGGGCTATTTTGAAAGTATATAAAAGCCTTACAGTAGCCATTTCCAGGGAGTTTCTCAGAGAATGAGTCCCTGAGCCAAGCAAATGTCCAGAGTTCAAGAGATTAATTAGCACTGATGACTTGGAGGTGGATCAGACAGTAAGTACTATACAGGAGTTATGTACAGCCTGGCTTCGGTGAGCTCATCAACTTGGAGGAGATGGAAGTTCCCCCTGAAAGCCACTGAATTGTACTGAACATAAGCTAATACAGCTACTTCAGGGAAGTTCAACTGCTGAGTCTAGTTATGCCCAGGCCTCCCAAAGCATATTATTATCGAACTAAAATGATCAAAGGTCTGCTGAGTAGGAGCAAAAATGAGTGATGGGGAAGAGAACAACATGAAAACAGAATGGTTGCTTTGTTTCCTGTTGCCTGTTGTTCACAGGTTAAAAAGCTTCAGAATAGGATGGTGGCCAAAAAACACAGTGGTTTGAGTTGTTTTGGCTGAACTGGAAAACAAGCATATAGCTCCCAAAATGCTGAACCTGCAGAGGGGTTTAGGGTTTCTTCTATATTTACCTCTAGGTGCATGCTTAGTCTAGTGTCTAAAAGGGCAAGATCAAAAATCTAAATTGGCCATAGGAGTATATTTAGGGTTTTAAAATTCCAAAACATTTGGATAGGTGCTCGCAAACAAAATTACATAATACTCTAGCAAGACCAAAGAAAATGTGAACTAGTAAATAAGACTACAAAGAAGTGTACACTGGAAATATTATGATGCCTCTCATCCAGAGAAGCTGTTACATAAGATATACAGAGTAGTTTAAAAAAAATATTCCCACGTCAAGAATATTTTCAAGGAGCATTTAATTATAAAGTAACTGTCTACAAGAGACTTAAGAGATTGCAATTTGATTAAATAGTATTTTTAACAACGTAATCCTATTTTCAAACCAGGACATGTTCTCATATTTTTCCCCTTTCTACACTTCCAACAGTTATATGTAAGGTGTTTATTATTGTTGCTGTTATTATTATTATCATCATCATCATTATTATTAAAAAGTTTCTTTATAGACAGTGGCTCTGCCTGCGCCTGTTTTCTCTTAATGGTAGTAAACTATTCTCAGTAACAGTTTTTGGAAGAGTTGGAACATTTCTTTTATTACATACACACACTGAGAGCTTCACAGCCCAAAGAAAGAAAGAAAGACTTTTCAGAGCACAGTAAGTACTTACTCAATTTGCACACGTGCCTTTCAAGGAGTGTTTAGACAACTATTTAATTCCCCTAGAAATATCGAATTGGAATATGATTTTCCCATTCAGGAACTTTCATCAATGTTAAAGTAGACCAACATTGTTACATCACCAGTTTCAAGGGTGATTTTTAACAGAATGTGTATTTCTGAGATTATTTATAAATAGATTGTGGTGGTTTGAAAGACAGGTGTCTGCTTAAGGAGGGCAGCAGCCTCCCTTGGAATGAAAAATGCAACTCCCCTCCCTCCGATTTTATAATTTTGAAATTAAGGGGNCTGTTCCTCTGGGAGTCCAGTGGAAAAGGCTCTGCCTTGTTGCTCCAAACCCCCAGACCTTATCCTGGTGGGAATGCTTGGGTCCTTCCCCCTGGGCGGCGCATCTCCCAATGGGATGGTGAGTCATAGGGCAAGGCTTTGATGGGCCATTAACAGGAGATAATCAGGAGCCAGTTACCTGTGAGTCATGCAGGAAGGCCTTGATGGGCCCATTAACAGAAAATAGTCCAGAGGGAGAAGGCAGGGAGCACCACCCTGCCTGGTCTCAGCAGCTCATGAAAATGGTAAAAGAATACTTTTTGGGGCCTATCTTACACTACAACTTATGACATAGATATAGATAAATCAGAGTATATGTAGCTATATGGAGCTTCAGGAGAAGCAGATAGGAGTTTGAATTCTAGTTTTATGAGAAGAAAAAAGTAATAAGAATAATAGGCTATTTGTGTTGGTTTTGCTTTTTTTTTGGGTGTGTGGGGTTTTTTTTTATACCAGCTCACCAGCCTGCGTATCTGAGCTCTCATGTTCATTAGAACATTCAACCTACCAGTGAATGACAGGGTGTTACAGAATAATTTCAAAACAAACTAAAGTTTGGTTAAAAGGCCTTAGTGAAGGTATACTTTAATGTTGGCATATTAATAAAGACATTTTAAAAACTGAGAAGACAGGCAAGATCCAGGAACAAATCATTTTGTCTTCCAGAAATATCTAATTTCTTGGATGTACTTTATTGCTGTTCATTGATTATACTGTAGTTGAAATCTCCACACTGTGAGTTAGCATTCTGCTCCCAGAGCTACAGGCTCTGCAAGGGAAAGGAGCTGTCATGACTGGCACACTTGTACTCTTTCCGGAAAGCGGCATAAAAAGGCCAGTTTGTCTTGGTATGTTTTAGGCAATTACACAAGCACTGAATTGTTATTCAAAATAAAAATATTTTCTAATTTAAAAGGTCTATAGTTTTAAAAGATGAGCAATTTCTATGGAAAAGGATATCAAAACCTGAAATAGAAATGCTTTCTGCATTGACAGCTCTTTCTTGACACCTCTTTTTTTCCCCCAGTTAATTCAGTGACATTAGGTCACATCTATCTGACTCCCTTCCTTTATTCCTTTTTGTTTCATCTTCCTCCAAACTTAGCAATTATGTGAAAACAACCACGAGCACTTTTCTTACGGGGCTAGAATTACCAGAGAGGCTCCTGAGGGTTTTCCATCATCTTGCCCTCTAGATCCCATTAAAGAGGAGCTGCACAGCATATGTCCCTCAAACCTCCTTAAAATGTATCTGGAGTTGTATCCTTTGATTTAAAGGCTGTTGTGAATTTTATCGTAAGAAATCAAATAAATACAGCTTGAGATTCTTGTCTTTTGGCAAAGCTTTTATATCTCTCTGTTGCTCTACATTTAGGGTGGGGGTGAAAACAAAGGAAAGGAAAGCCAAAACATGACAAATCTAACCAGCTGTTCCAGGGGGTGAAGGCGGGGAGAGCTGGGGGTGTGTGAGGTGGTGAATCCTTTGCTGACCCCCCAGGCAATTAGCTTACAATGGTTGCTCAGGTACTTCATTAGTTTCTGCTAGACAACACTGCTGCCTTCTCAACAAGCCCACACACCATGTGTTCTAATTAGCTAATTACTACTATATTTCTATCTTATCCTATTCCACAAATGATATTAGAAAGTAGATAATGCCACAAATCTTCAAACCAACTTTCACAATCAAACAGTCTGTTCAAATTCTGCTTTGGGCTTCATATAAGTACAAAGGCCCCTTTATTTTGTATATATTCCTGTATTATATCTGAGAAGTACCTCATTATGCTGAGACATTTCAATTGGTAATTTTGACACAGGTGATCAAAAGACTTTTTTAGAAACTGAAGCTAAAATTCTTAAATCTCCAGGACAGTGTGGATCAGGGTGGTGAGGAATGGGGCTCAGCCATTATTTTATCCCTATTTTCATTCCTCAGGGATCTGTTTTGAATGTTGCTAGGCAAAACTTGGTGAGTTTTGATTTGTGTTTATGTTGATGCATTGTAGTCCCAGTTTTTATACTGTGGACTGGCCTATTTAGTTTCTGTTTAGTTTCAGCTACAGAGTGCTTAAGGTTTTGGTGTTTCTTTTAATGGGACATCTTGACACATTGCAACCAATGTAAAATTATATTTCATATAATTTATTTATACACAAGCAGTGTATAGAAAATACAGCGCTTTTTTTGTCATTCAAGTACTTCTACCCACATTTATTTTGTTTCCATATCTATCTTTTTAATGCTTAAAACGGTTCTTCCTGCTTGATTTCATTGAAATATATATTGACACATTACTCCTTTGTGCACCTCAGGAATTACTCCAATTAAGATCAGTTCATGCTAGTGAAGGACAACTCTCAAAAGGTTCAAATCAGATCAATTCTGCATTTTTTAATGCTTACACAAATATTAGCTATTCAAAAATAAAACCTGTCTGACAGTTTCAGAAGCAAAAAGATTTCACATGAGAATTTTTGGTATTTCTAACTCTATTCTCAGCCAAAAATGCTGTAAATGCTCATTTTAGTTAACATTTACTTGCAATCCCTAATACCTCAACATTTAGGAAATTCTTAAAAGGAAGTTGACAAAAAATTGCTTACCTATACGAAAGCTGTCTTCAGAATAGAAGTAGCTGTTCTAAGTTTTGTGGGGTTTTTTGTTGTTTTTAGAGTTTTTTTTTTCCCATGAAATTTTTTTTTCCAGGAACAATTTTGTTTCCAATTCTGCCTTACTGATTTTCTACCCTGTTGTGTTTACAATCAGCTTGGTCTACTGAACACACCCTGACAGAAGTTTCTGGTTCATATTAGAATTAATTCTTAGTATTTTCTTTAAGTAATATGTAGCTATTTTTAATGATTAAAGCCATTGGAATTAGGTTAGTTCAAAACATAATTTTTAAAATTTGGAATTTGATTTTTCTTCATTCAAACATAATACAAATCAAATTTATAACTACAACAAACAAAAGTATTTAGTCTATCTACATATGAAGCAAAAAGGCAGCCTTATATGATCTCACACAGCATGTTTTCTATGAATGTATTTGCTCTGAAAAACTCAGACATCCTATTTTCTAGACACAGAGAGAGGTTTCATCTTCGATCAGAATGTGATTAAAAGACTTGCATAGCCTGTTTAATTAACTTCTTTCATCATTGGTCATGACTTCAATCATTTGCAGCAGCTTCACAGGTGTGCTTGTGTGTGTGTTTGGTTTGTTTGTTTTTCACCCAGTATAAAACAACACACACCCTTCCTGGATAATTAGCATCCTTCCATCTCATCAGATTACTGTCCTTCTGGGGAGGAAGGGCTGTTTGAGGAGCCCAGGGCAGGGAGAAGGAGCACTGCCACCTACTGAGGTACCTCTCACCAGCCCACCCCATGCTCATTCCCAGAGTAACAGCCTGAAGCTGCTCGGCCAAGAGCTGCTGCATTGCCCTCGCCCCAGCAGCGTAGTTGCACGTGGAATTGTCAAAGGTCCTGAAGCTACTCTTATTTACATTATGAAAATTCATGAACATCAGCAAACTCCTCGCTTTCCCTTTTGCTGGGCTTATTTTGCTGGTTGGGTAGTTCACCTAAATGTGTGTGGCAAAGCTAAAAGGAAAAAGCATATGTAGTGATAACTTCTCAGTGCTACTTCCTTTAGAAGATATGGCATGCAAGTGTGAGAAATTTTCTTGGCACTTACACCCCAAGACATGTGTCTGACCAATATGTTAGCAGGCATCAGGCCATTTGGCAGATCGACTTGAGCATGCTTAGCCAAAAAAATATGCTCATCGACTATATTTTGAAGGCATAGTATTCACCTGGGGAATTACAAATGGATCTCAGGCAATGAGAGTTTCCACACCCATGATAAAGATAGATAAATAACTCAAAGTCCAGTGATTTAAAATACACAATTTCAAATTTATTCCAAGTCAAAATGATATTTTTGCTACCTAATTTGACTTTGAAAATGGGCTCTTGAAAGGGAGTCTTTGAGGAATATATTACATCTTGTAATGCTGAGATTTTCTTACACTGTCTAATAAAAAAATCACAAGCAACATCATTCTGTATGTAGCCTGGTTGCAAATAACATATACAGTTAGTTTAGGTAAATATTTAACAGTATCAAAAAAATTAGATTAAAAAAAATCACCCAAAGTGCCTCTTCTGTAGAGCTTGTAACACTGTCTCATTTAGTTAATTTTTTGTTTGTTAAGACCAGGTCGTCAAAGTAATTGATACAATGCTCACTGACTTTAAAAAGTTCTAGTGGAAGCACAGGGCAATTATCTCATCTAGATTTTGTTTTCTATAATAATTAAAACAATCTCTCACATTTCCATATGAATCTTTGAAAATTGTTTTGGCTAAAAACGTGAATTGTTTGATATTACACCATACTGTCTCTGGGAAAGCTCTCCATCATCCTTACATACTTAGCAATGTCTCCTTATAGCAAATGTACTCTTTCTTTTTTTTATCACTCATTATGTATTCATTGTGTATCTAACTATTTAACTTCATTAGCCTAATTTCCTGTTTGCAGTGTTGCTTTCTTTATGGAAGCAATGTTTTAAAACTTCCATGTTTATATTTACATTTTTTTATATCTAATATAATATCTGAGTTCAGTAACAGCTTCACAGAATTTAAAGTTTTTCACTATGACTGACAAGGCTGTGACTTGCTGTTTAGATTCTCTTTTTGTTTAGGGTATTTATATATTTCTTTATATATTTGCTTTTGGAATGATTGTGTCATCTTGAATGAGTATGATAAATTCGATAACTGAGCAGATGTATTGAGAATTTAGCAGACATACATAGATTTTCACAGATGCGGTAAACCATATCCATTTCATTCAAGGAATATTGTCCAGGAGAAAAAAAAAAAATAAAGAACAGGAAGAGACCAAAGTTCACTAACACTAGAAAACTTTTATAATACTTTGCTTTGAAGAGCCGCAATTAACTACCAAAAAAGAAACGTCTTTGAATCTGACAGGGCATGGTTTTGTGTATTACAATTAGTGTCACTGGGTGAATTTGACTAAATCATTCTTAATCATATAATAAAAATTGAGAGAGATCATGATTTAACTTTAAAGTCTGAACATGGTAATGTATCATTTCCCATCTTCAAGAGACGCAACAATCATTTCTACATATGTAAATATTTTAGCATTGACTTTGTCTTCTGAAAACAGCATTCTTAGCAGTTGTCTGGGTCATTCCTGGATGAAAATGACAAGAACAGTAGATCACAGTAGTGTTCATTTTGCAAGTATCAGATCTTGGAAAACTAGAAATATGTATTGTAACAACTTAGTGTTTTTAGCTCTTCCACACAATGTATGAGTCACAAACACCAGTGGAGCCAGTGAGGCTCTGGAGAAGGCAATGGGTGTGGCAAGGCAATGCTGTCTCACTCCCTGCCAGTCTCAGGACATGCAGTGGAACACAGGGTGCTGCAGGGATCACTGAATGAGCTCTGAGGAAGCTGGGATTTTTTTACACAGTAAAGTGATGCCCGACTGAAAGATAATCATTTGGTTCAGGCAAGCAGTACAAACATGCCAGTTAATTAGCTCTGCTCTCAGTTTACACAGCTGCACTGCTCCAGGTTGAGTAGGATGATGTACTGGATGGTGTAAGTATGCTCTTGGGGCTCTCCTCAGAAGACACCTAACCGATTTCCTCTTTCAAGAGGGTCACCTAAGCAATTCTTCAAAAACCATACAGTTATCAGTCCTTTCAAAAAACAACTGGAGCAGTTGTTGCAGGTTGAAAATCCCCACTGCTATGCACAGATCAATAGTTACTATCACATTAAAAAGAAAACTGGGAGAATTTATTTTCAGTACCTACACTGCTCATATTAAGACATATTAAATGGAGAAACTTCAACAATAGGAACTAACTATAGCTTCAAACTACTTGCAGACAGTGCTCATTTGCTTTCCATCGCTGAATTTTTTTCAGTTTGTGTGAAATAACCCATTTCCACCAGTGCAGGTCTCCCAGCAGGCTTCTGCCTTCTTCTAGGTGAATGCCCTAACCGTTCAGGCAGAAGGTAAAATTAGAGACAGGAATGGGAGACAACATAGTCATTTGTTTCCAGGATGTTAAACAAAATAAATCCCCATCAAATTTTGGTTTTGTCAAGTATACATTTTATCACAGTGGATACAGTGGTATTCAACTGAATCAGCCTTGCAAATTCCACATAACTTCTTTTGTTACTCACAGGAGACCCATGAGGCACTTCCAGGTCCCGCTATGGTCAAATCTGTATTAAACACTTAAACATAGTCATCAGAACAAAAAATGTTATATGCGGTTTAAATGCCTGACATTTGCATTGAAGCTCTGCAGACACTTCTATTCGAAATGTAAAAAACTGGGGGAGTTCTGAGTTTTCATTGTTTATTTATGAAACTCTGTCCCTGCTTTTTTTTTTTTTTTATGTACTCCCCAGTGTGGTTGCTGAAGAGTTCCTAGAAGCACACAGCTTTACAAATACTTCCCACAGCAATGTCATGATATTAGGTGCTCTGAGCAGGAAAAGGCTCTCAGTGCCCCCTGTATTGGTGCCATCAAACTTTCTTGTGAAACACAAGTTAGGCTTTTATAGGAAGAGAGAGAGAGAAAGAGGGAGAGGAAGAAATCTGGGTATAGATAAAAGATAAATGATTCATGGGAACAGTATGGATTTTGGAAAGAAATGAGGGCTGGAGAAGGGACAAAACCTATGTTTTCATAGACCTTTCAAGGTCTTTTTCTGCCTATTCTGTGACACTCTTATAAAACTGTCTCATTTTCATGAAGAGTATGTGCATGAGGAGTGTGAGGACTTAAGGTTCTCCATAGATTCCAGCTGCAGAGGAAGAGTGCAGCTGCTTGTTCTTGGCTTGGTTTGTATTCTCTCTTGCTTGTTTACATTTCCAGGGCCCTTCCTAGTCGGAATGTCTGCGTCTCCTCGCCATCCCTCCCCTCTCGTTCTCTTCCCTTCCCTTCTTTGTCATAACTCTAGAGCACTGTTTGTTGGCCACACTGGTTTTATTAAAAGTCTAGCTTACTGATTTATCAGCTCAGACCTCTTGTTTCAAAAATAGAGATTTTTCTGAGCTATAAGTTTATTATCTGAAAAGACTAAATTTATTTACGAAACACTGATTTCAAAGAGAATCACCTGATACTACAAACAGTAGTAGCATCTTTTTTAGAATCATCTTTTTTAATTTGGTAGAAATAAAAAGTACTTTTTAAACTATAAAATACCTGCCAGTCATTTGAGACAGAAATCTTAAATTTGCATTCAAGTTTCAGAACAAATTTAACCTGACATATGATGGAATGTTTTCTAATAAAATAGCTACTTGTTCACCTGGAAGATGTGTGTTTCTTGATTCTAAATGAAATTGTCATATGGTTTGTCCAAGGATAAAACACAGTACCAGAATTCACGTGGAAAAGTAGAAAAGCTGTTAAATGTATTCAAATAATTTAGCTTTGCAAACCCAAGATGATCACTTCTCAACATCAAGGAGCCCAGTATAAGCTATGTTTTATAGAGCAGTAATTAGACAAGAGCGTTGAATTCCCTGATGTTAAACATATTGGAATCTTAGCTTCTAAATATAGCAACAGTTTCCAAATGTCTGGCTAAGGACTAATGTTAACAGCGTGGTTTTCTTTCCCCTGTCCCTTTTCCTTGTCAAGTAAACATTCTTATCTATGGCAACATTCAGAATTGAACCATACTTGCTTATTTTGTATGTACAACTATTTTCATTTATAGTAATAGAAGAGATGGCACCAGTGCTGGAGCTAGTATAAATCAGCACAGCTCCCTTCCTGCAGTGGTTTTGGTGGAACTTGTGGTTGATTAACCTTGGTTGGCTGCCAGATCCTCACTGAGCCACTCTATCACTCCCATTCCTAAACAGGACAGGGGGAGAAAAACAAGATGGAACAGCTTGTGGTTGAGATAAAGGCAGGGATATCACTTAGCAGTTACTGGCATGGGCAGAGCAGACTCAACTTGGGAAAAAATAATTTATTGTCATTTAAATGGTGTAGGATGGTGAGAAAGAAAAATTAAAAACATCTCCTCCCCCAACCCCTTTTTTTCCCAGGCTCTACTTCAGTCTTTCATTCTTGACTCTTCCATTCTTTCCTCAAAAAATGTCCCAGGAGAATGGGAATGGTGGCTTGTAGTCAATTCATAACACAGTTTAGTCTCTGATTCTCCTTCGCCCTCACACATTCTTCCTACTCCAGCATGTGTTCATTCCTCAAGGTACAGTCCTTTAAGAATGGACTTCTTCTGCATGGATTTCTCTCCCTGGGCTACAGTTCCAGACAGAAAACCCTCTCTTGTGTGGACTCTCCAGGCTGCAAGGGAACAACGTGCATCACTATAGTCTTCTTTATGGACTGCAGGGGAATTTCTGCTCCAGCACCTGGAGCACCTCCTTATCTTCCTTGTTCTCTGATCTGGGTGCCTGCAGGGTTGTTTCTCTCACATTTTTGTCACTCCTCTCTCTCACAACTGCTGCACAGCATTTTCTACCCTTTTTTAACCACTTTTTCACCAGACAGGCTCAGCTGTGGCCTGCAGCAGGTCGATTGGAGCCAGCTGGGACTGGCTGTGTCTGGCAAAAGGCAGAACTTGGCCTTTCTCACAGAGGCCATCCCTGCAGACCCCTGCTCTAACACCTTGGCACATCAAACATATGCAGAGGTATCCTTGAGAACATCAGCTAACAGTTTTGAACAAAATGTGTTTTCATCGAAGAAGTTCTTCTTCACATCCCATTAAGTGTTGTAATTCCATCTATTTAGATAGGTAAGGCTCAATTTTTACTGTCACTAATATGAAATTAAGAGTTCAGCTTCAAGTTGTCACTTCCTTAATTTCCCTTATTTTCTTTTCTGTTATTTTTAATTGTAAACTTAGTGTTTCTTCTGCATCTTGTACAGCAGAAACCTAGACACTGGCAGCAGAAAAAGAAAATGCTATGAGTACCTGATTCATTTGCTGTTAAAGTAAGAAACATGTAGACAAAAAGCTGTAGACAAAGAAGCGTGTAGACAAAAGCTCTTTGGAGCTTCTGATAACTTCTGCTAGGCAGTCCTAGCACTGCCTTCAGGTTGCAAATACAGGACATTTCACATGATAGGGTGAGTCATCCATTTCAACAGATCTTCCAGAACGTGTAAGGGCTTATTCAAGAGGAAAATACCAAAATCAGTAAACTTCTTTTAGTCTCTAAAACAAAGTAAGCTTTCTGATTTCAGCATTGTCATCACGATTATTTTTGAGACAAGCTTGTTAAACCTGGAGAGAAAACTACAACTGTGTTCTTCCTTCTACTGATCAACATCATCAATGAAAGCACTGCCTCATCCCTTCTAGATGTCAATGCTTGTAAAATAAGGTTTGAATTTTAAACATTTTCTAATGTCTACCCCCAAAACAGCAGAGCCTACCAAAAAGTGTGTATTTTGTTTTTATTTAAGTTAATAGGTCTAGACTTAAGCACATACATGAATATTTGGATCGATACAAGTGATCATAGCTGGGATTTATATTTTTCTTTTAGTTACAGATAAATAGCAACTTCAGGGTAAACTCTCTTCTCACTTACTTTGATGTTCTTTACACTTTATTTGCCATGACTTTCCTTTGTTACTCCAGATTTATCTCAATGTATCTAAAAGCAGCAGCTGACTCTTAGAAATTGACACAGAAATAAAAGCAAACACAATTTAGTTGCCAGTCCAAAAAGCCCTTGCCAAATATTTATTGACAAGAAGAATTAATTTTTCTGATCTTTCTTCTTACTTTTTCTAGAACAGGGAGGAGGTAGTAGTGGGAAATATGGCATTGCTGTTTATAAAGACAAATGTGTTGGCAACATGGGGATTAACATTCATTTTCCTCCCAGAAACAGACCCACTTATATTCTCATGGAGCTCTGTGGATACATTTAGGTAGTATAAATACCTTAAAGAAAGACAAATGAAACTACTATTTCAGCGAGAAGGTCCTGAGGTTTTGTCAGAATTTATAAAAATATGTTTGAAACTTCCAATTTTTCTACAGTGTTACAGATAAATGACAACTTAATCGGAGAAGGGATTCTGACAGACTAAAATCAAATCAGCAGTATCAATACATTTACTTGATGAAAAAACAGAAAGACATCGAGATTTTTTTTTCCTTTTTTCAGATTTTGATGGTCTTATATTTGTTTTGGTTTGTTGTTTCTTTTGGCTTTGGTTATGTGTGTGTGTATGTTTGTGTTTGTTGATGTTTGTAATGATAATTGTCTTTCTCCATACTGTTTATTTTTAATGAGCCCTTCAAAATGGAGCATAAATACTGTAAAATCACAAAGGTAATTATTCTCATCTACTTTTAAAGGAATACTGAACAAAAAAATAAACAAGACACTGGTGAATTTAGGGCTTAAATGAAGCTTGATAAATGATTCAAAATAGTCTTTAATATCACAAATCTGGGGTGAAGACTTGGGTTTCACTGCTATAAAAATTATCCAAAATAGCATCTTGAGACAACAGCTACATTTTCTAAACACTTTGAGTTCCACTACTGTTGGAATCTGAAAGCCATAGTCCACACTGAGAGCCTCCATACCTGAGAAGCTACACAAACAACCTTGAAGTCATGATGTGTATCTCTATTATAGTAAAGGTTCAAGTCCTACAAAAAAAGGACCAGCTGGACCATATAGAGAACTGCTGCTGCAGCTCTCTTGCCTCTCTACGAAGCTATTTGTACTTATTTGAGGGTTCTCAGAGTATAATTATAGGGCATAAAGTAGCCCAGAAAAGAAAGTGCATGAGCTCCTATAGCAGCACTGAGGGGGCAGTATAGAGGTCAGAGACAAGGAAATTGTGGGAAAGCCCTTGAGACTGCCAGCACAGGTTTATGCTGTTAAGTTAATCAGCAGGAGGGAATGCCTCCAGACACTCAATCACTGTGTATTAGCAGAATAGCTGAAAGCCTATTTTGCATATAACACTCCCAAACAACGTCCAGGTACAAACCAGGATTTACTACAAGGGAGTGAGTGTTGCCAGTAGATAAGACACATTCAGGCAAAATGTATTGATGACTAGGAAAGTTTGATAGCACGGATGTGGGACATTGCTCCTGGCTGGTCTCAAGGGCAAGGAATGGTGCACTAAATCTACTAGTACAGCCATAGATCACTTTGAAACAATTAAGTAATTGCACAATAAATTCCATATATAAGAGGGATTTATGTAATTTCTTACATTTTCTTTAAAGTTACCAGGTCAATGGAAGCCGGTTCCTAAGATTTGGGGCTGATTTCAAGCCACTGTACCTTGTCATTCACCACTACCTTTACTGTATGATTAACATCCTACTTCCCAGAGACATAGGTCAATTATTTTAAACGTTATTTCTTTATAGATTTATCTGCATTAAATAAAAATATAGGGATGTATAAGTTTGTATATCTTCATATACATCAAATATAAAATCGTATTTATAAATACATAAATACATAATTCCATAGCTATGTGAAATTAGTGTCAAGAAGTTAAACATTAGTTCCTGGATCTTCTCTCAGATCCAGTCTGCACCCACTGTACCACAGAGGTTGTACAGGAAAAATTTTGTTCTATTAATTCTTGAAAGTAGTAACCACAACATACTGGTAACGTCAGTACTCTTCTTCTTCATTAAGGAGTTTTAATTGCTCTCTACTAAGGACTTAACATTCATGTCTCTGAGGTGTGTTGCCTTCAGTGTTACTTTCTATGATACAGTAGAGGAAGGTAGAGAGCTCTCATCATAACAGTGTCCTGCTGGGAAGGGAAATGATCTGTTCCTAGCTCTGAACTTTGAATAATCGCTTTCCATGTTAAAGAATCATGAAAGACTGTTTGCTTTATACCCATCCCTATGTTGTCTTGTACTTTCACTTTATAATTCAGCATGCCTTCCTGGGAGTTACTTTTCCCTATGGAGTGAGAGTTCAATGAGTGCTAATTCTCCAAAGCTTTTTCAGTGTGTATCTGCTGGTCTGCCAGGAATCCCCAGAGTGCACAGTGTAACTGGTGAGTGCCATTCCATTTCCCTGCCTTGGCACATTGTCTTGAAATCACGGTGCAGCAGCTGCAGGTTCCTGCAGAGTGCTTTGTTAAGATGTGGAGTGCAGCCCTGCGCCACTTCCTCTGACAGCTCTGCCTTACGGGGGTGGATTTCTCATTGCTTTCCTTGCCTTTGTGCTGCACAGTGAAGAGGGCGTGCAGATTTCTAAATGTGCATACATTATACAGACCTTTTTGTTTCGCTCAGGATATTAAGAGGGAAGCCATTGAATTTTATGGGGAAAACTTGACTCTGATGTGAGAGCTCATCCTCTGATAATAGTAATTTCTAACTTGTAAGCCTCTCCTACCAGTACTGTCCATAGAGCTGTGACATTTCCTTTGTTTTCTGTGTAGTGTGTTTGAAAATTGCTAAGGATGACAGCTCTCAATAAACATTCTGCTCTCAAAACTGAAGCAAAGGACATAATAATAGGGTAAGATATTTCCTCACGTCAGAACAATTAATTCATGAACCTATCACACGATATTTTACATCCTTGTCTCATCCTTTAACAATATTTTCAGCTTATTCCAGTGTTTCTTTGAATTACTTTGGCACATGAGGCTTCTATGAAACCAGAGTACAGAGACAAATAAAAGATTGGCATTTGTTATATGGGAGCAGTAGCTCTGTAGCAAGAGCCTACACCTTTTGCAGGACCCTTTTACACTGGCTAGACTGATGTACTGTCTCTAAAGACCAGATCAGAGCCACGGTTCTTTATACCAGGCTCCATTTTTGTTCCTTCTGTATCTGCCAAAAAGGGTAGACGCTTATTTGGAAAATAAAATATTCAGAAAGTTCACGTTGATGAGAATGGGATTCTGAAACATGGAAAATATGAACAGAAAATAAAGAGGTAAGGAAGAACAGAAAAAGAAATGTGAACCAAAAAACCATAAAATAGTATGGAACACAGACAGAAAGTTTTAATTTTACCTGCAGGTAAACAACAGAAAGACCTAATTACTGCTTCAAGAGGATCTGATTTCATACTCCTAATTAATTTTGTCCTGTCAGGGCAGCTATTTCACAGCTATTCCAGACCTACACTGACACATATGACACAATCCAGGTCTCATGTCTGATCTCCTGCACTGTTCAGCTTATGATTAAAAAGCAAAAAAAAGTACCACTGACAAATTGTGTGTAATTTCTCAGTACAAAATGATAGCAGAATATCTGTCTTCTAATTGACTGGTTTAACCTCTTTCCAAGGAAGATCCAGCTACTGTAAAAACAAATATTTGGACACTTGTTTCAGTCATCTTATAGTTGCAGCAGAAAAATTTTAACAGTGAGTATTGTGAAGTAAAGGTGCATATTAAGTCTGATGATAGACTTTTTAGAGCTATTAATCAGGAAAAGAGTTCAATCAATTTAATTAAATTCTGTACTTATCTGCAGGACAGTCAGCATAGTGGGAAAAGCTCAGTTGAACATCAAAGGATTCATAAACAAAAAAGGCCCCTCACATGACCATATTGATCTAAAAATGCCTCAACTATGGTGAAATTTTGTTTATCATGAAATTTTCAAAATTTGGATCAAAACAGATGTATTCTCTGTAGTCACTAATGCTGGCAATTACATCTTGCTGCTTATGAATGCATCTTGCACAATTTGCAATTACTATTCAAACCAGAGAATTATCCAGGGAGTTCCTATTATATGTGGAAAGCTCAGCGATCCTGTTTTCTAAAACAGTAGCTGATTGAGCTTTTATGTGCTGCATTTCTGTAAAATTATATCTAAATCACATTTTATTTTGCTTTCCATTTCAATACCTTTTTAAATTCCATTTCTATTTGTATAAGTGACCAGAATATACTCTTCCAAGGCAGAAACTAGGGTTGGTATTTCAGGAGGGATGAGAATAAGCCTGTTAATCAGACCTGTTCTTTAGTATTTCCCTTTTCATCACAGACTCAGGCACTGATCCAAACACTTTTAGCAAGTTCAGAGCTTCCCAAGAGGTTGGGGGGAAGTTTGCTTACCTTTGTGTTTTATTATTATGGTGATTTTCACTCCATTCTCTTCTATGCTGTAAAGCAACAGGGTAACATACTACCTCACAATTTTTATCTCCTTGTTTTCCCCAGTACATCTCCTTCCATTCTTATGACACCTAGACATGCTAGATATATCTACAGTTCTTACTGGATACAGGAGACCCCCTTTCCATCTGTTCTCTGACTGAATACATGTAAGTTTACTGCTTAAATGCACCTATTTAGCAGCCAGACATATCAGAAGAAGTGAACCCTTACTTCTTAATTTTTAGTAAGTCTTCATTTTCTAAAGTTTCACGGTGGGCAAAAGTGCTAGAGTCAATTTTGATATTAAACAATGTATCTTAAAATGTGTCTTAAAGAGACTAAATAAAGGTTTTTCTTCTTCTAGTACAGGAAAATTCCAGACACAGTGACAGAACAGTGGAAATTTCCTATGTCCATATTTTTTTATCATTTTCCCCTTTATTTCTTGTCTACCATACTTTCTGCTAGTGCCGCTAAGCTGTAAGGAGACAGCTGAAGACTTGATGGTTCACTGACATCTCCAAAAAGACTTTTCTTTTATGGACATCTCTCATCAGTTTCTATTTAGATCTTGTCTGCCTGGCACCAGCATTGTTCTCAACATTGTATTATTCCCATCTATTATTCAGGTGCCTTTTAAATAAAGGTTCTTTCTGTTTTCTTTTGTGATCTGTTGCTGATTTCCACATCTCTGTGCACCTATAAAGAGTTTGGAACTGATTGCATGCAAAATATAATTGAGCTGTAAGTCATTTCAGTTGAGACTGATTATGTTTATACAAGAGAAAAAAAAATTATTTCAATAACAGTCCCATATTTCACCAGAAGAAAAGCTGCCTTTTATGTTTGACAAACTCACATATTGACATTTTTACAGTCTTCTATGTTCTAAATAGGCTATTGAGCATAAATAACTTTTATTATAACATGCATTCTTTTTAATAATAAACTTTATTGTGCTACCTATAGAAACCTGTACCTTTTGGATAACAGCAGTAGTTTCTCTAATGAAAAGTGATGATTTTAATAAAAGACAGTGTGAAATATTAATACTCCAAGAAAACCTAACAGTACCCATTGATTGATGTTATTTGCACTCAGAGGAATTTGTTACACACATCTGCCTAATCCTGTCCTTTCTCTGAAAATGTCCTATTGTTTCCTCGCAGCAGTCCAAAGTAATTGCTGTGTTTGAAGAGCAAACAGCTACACAAGCAATCAGACACACATAGAACAAAAGAAGGCAACTGAACAACACCACATCCTTTGATTCTCATACAATCAAACCCCAAAGTAACTTTTCCATGACTAACAGACTCTATGGAGACCATTTAATGTCTCTGTCAGGTAGACTTTGGAGGCCCCATATGACAAATTTTGTTACTCAACCCTTCACACAGGATTGATAAATGTAATAGTACTTGAGTGATATGAAAGATAACATAACTCTCTTAAACCATCTACTATGGAATTGTGGGATAAGCATTAAAACAATGAGATGAGCTTGGAGTAGAGGGATTTGTTGTTTCTATACAACTAAGTTTCTAAGAGTTCTTCTCAAACTACAAATTTAAAATACAAATTCCAACAGACTTCATACCTCTCCCTCATAGAGACTTCAGGATACAGGTTCCATTTTTTGGAATAGCTTTTAACAAATAGCAGTGCTGTTCTTACCCTACTCGTTTGTGGAATGAATTAGAAAATGCTGATACAATTTATTGTATTTAAGAGTTTATCGAAATAAGCCCTAGGGAAAAAAAAAGTCAACGCATTGCCTTATCATCACAGTGTCCATCCTGCTGCTTTACTGATGCCTTAGGATAGTAAGTGGTGTCATCAATGTCAAGTGTCACCTAAAGTTTCTTTTGAGTTTTGTTTTGAGAGTGAGATACTTTGAGAGATAGTATAGAAAAAGGGCATTGATTATACTCGGGTCATTAAAAAACCCCCAAAATCTACAGACTTTGACTTCAAGGGTTTTCAGCTCAAGACCTTTTATGAAATTCACCTTCAATATTCTCAAAAAACCATAAACCTGTATACAAACACACATGGGCAGTTTACCTCAGCAGCTTCAGAGAACCTATTTTTCTTAACACATAAATAAAGAAATCCTTAATTGAATTCCCATAATTTCTTCAAATCCTTTCAAATAGTGTTGACTTCTCACCAGCAACTCTCTCAAATATAAGTAACCAAGTTAACATTTCTTCCATTATTTAGGACTCCTTTTGTGTCTCTTGCCACCTAACACATCCTAGTTATGTACATCTTATTAACTTGGTTTTTGTAGGTAGGTAAACAACCTTTGGCAGAGATGTCTGTTTATCTTGAGCAGTAACCTCATTTTATTCATATATCTTCACTCTTTTCTCAAAGACCCATAAAACACTTGTTAGGATTAATCTAAACTCCATAAAATTGTGAAGGCAAAAGCCACTGTGGATCTCTAATTGGACCTGCTATGTTACTTGGGCCAAACATTTTCACTGCTACTTCAGGAAAATGACAATTTGTAATTTTATAGATGATTTAAATTGTAATTTAAATATTTATTGTGCCTTTTTATTGGTGAAAACCACAAAACAATCTTCTGGGTATTGTAAACTCAAAGCATTTAATAATTAATCATTACTATGAATAGATCACGGGATTTTCAACTTTTCAACTATTCAACTAAGTTGAAGTACAGAACATAACCAAATGATTGAAAGAAGCTTGGTCAATAAATCCAGGCAATGATTCCTGTCTTCCTTTGATATTATTATGTAAATAGGAAAATATCATATATTACCTAAAAAAGCAAACATATGAGGTATTTCCATGGATATGAAAACTGTTTCTCTTTCCTAATTGTAGTGCTTCCAAAACCTATTCCACCATTTATGAAGAACTTATTTTGCCTGGAAATTAAAAAAGTTAGTAAGTCTATTTCTCACTAGTACATGGTTTAGCTGCTGGTTAAGTCACATAGCTATCTCTGCTGACATGTTAATTAAATAAAATCTAATGGATAAAGTCAAAACAGCTTAGGCAGCCATTCATCTTATCCTAAACCTGACACCTACAGTATGTCAGCAGAAAAAGTATTTTAGGCTGCACGGATGATATTGGCTTTCTCCTTGTTAACTGTAGTGGCAGATCTGTCACCTCCCTCACGTGTAGACACAGACCTGTAGGCCCCTAATCTCAGCTGTCTCCACAAAATTCAACCTGTCTGAATGTACTCCTTCTTGTTTCAGTGTTGCCCATCTTGGGACTGCAAAAGAAAACATTAAAAAACTGTAATCTGTTAGGAATCTTCTTATGAAGACTTGGAAAGAAGATCACTAAGAGTATACAGTAATCAATACAAGTAATGAAAACAGATAGGAAAGCATTCAGTGCTGTGAATTTTCTTAAGAGATACATCTGTCCTTGAATGCCACATAGTCATGGAAAAAGATGTTTTTAAAACAACACTTTTCCATCATTATATGACCATATAAGGACAATATACAGGAAGCAGTTATTTCTTCCACAGTATAGAAGTGTATATATATATATATATATGTAAATACTCTTTACCCAGTCTTAAGTTTCTGTTCTGCAGTATGTAAAAAGACACATTGCGTTCCAATTGTGCAGTATCAGTCATTTTAAAAAATTCCACAATCCATGTAAGTTTTATGTACATTTAGGCTAAGATGCATTCCTTTACTTTTAAAAGTAATAAATCTAGGCCAGCTATAAAATAAACCCAAGGCAAGACTATTTAACACCCTGGATATTCCTTAAGAATGAGGAAAAGTAATGTTCCAAGCAAATACAGTGTTTCAATTTAAAATTTATAAGTCAATTTTCCAAAACATCCTATTACTCAAATATTTTACATATACCCCTTCAGTATATGAATTTTTAATACTCAAGTGAAATGGATAAACATATTCGTGAATATATAGCTACTGACGTCATAATAAAGTATCAAGCATATAAAACAGCTGAGTAAAAGCTGCATATCCCAGTCTTCGTAAACTGTTCTTAAAGTCATGCTTGAGTTTAGAAACACAGAAACAAAAATGTCAGATGTGCATGCCCCACATTTTAATAAGTTTAGGTGTTTAAATGTTCTTTAGCCTTTCCCAGGTTTTAGCCAGAAACACCACCACACACAGAAAAAAATGGAAACAAGTTACTATTGTCAACTAAGACATCACAGTGTGTCTTTTATGTTTATATTGGTAGACCTTCAATACTTGTAACATTGTGGGAATAAGTTCCCATTAAATCACATTACTGGACTTGAGGGAAAGAAGAAAAGCAACATAGCATGAAAAAAATGATTTACAAAATCAGTTTTTAAATCTAATTGTGAGTTAGAAGTAAGATAATCTATTCATATTTTGGATATTTAGAGTACATTTAAAAAGAAATAATGCTAAGCCTTCTCAGTTAAAACAATTGCTGACCTATTACTTGAAGCTATATTAAAACTAGGCTGAACCAAAGTGCTTACCATTACTTAGTATCAATGAAATGCATGGGACCTTTTTTTAACTGTCACATACTTCACCTCCCCACTTTTTAAGCTTTTCTTAGTACTCAGCTCTGGAGAGCCCCACAGAACTTGACATCTGTGGTGTAACCTCTGAGTTTGTCTTTTCGTTCAGTAGTCTCCATAGAGACAATAAGTGACAGATCATCTCACAGACCATCGTGAGATGTATGACTGGGAAAGGGATTGTGTCAGTGAAAACAGATATTTGTAGGGTGAAATCTGTAGATACCTAAGATAGGTAAGGTAGACTGTTCTGGGGTATCTGGGGTGCTTTTGTAGGCATCTGAACCCCTAACAGAGAAGTTTCAGATGATTTCCACCAACTGCATGAGAGGTTATGCAAATCTTTGCTGGCAATCTTACACTAATGGGGAAGGCAAAGGAAGCGTAAATACACGGCAGTCCAAGATGAACAGAGAGAAAGGTTGCTAGCCTGGTTCAGTCATTAAAATAAGTATGTGAACAGGAACTTAAAAATGGTGTCCTGTCAGTTGTGTAATATCTATATACACCCCAGGTACCAAAAAATCTAGACTTGAGATATTTACTACTTAGTGTTATTCAGAGGGAATGGAGGGTGTTGCTTGGGTTTTTGTTGTCTGGTTTTTGGGGGTTTTTTGTTTGGTTGATTGGTTGGTTGGGGTTTTTTGGATGGGTGAGGGTGGACGTTTTTCCTGCTCATGTTGTGATGTTACTTCTCCCAGAATTAATAATGCATGTAAAATAATTAAATTTCCTGCAAGTTATTTTGGATTCCTTAATTAGAACTAGTAACTACAGAATAATATTTTTGATAGTTCTTTTTTTCCTTAAAAATTCAAATTTGAATTAGCTGATAAACAATTTTATATTATGCATGACTCTGTGGCTAGTTAAAGAGATAAATGAATTGAATAAAACAAAAAAAACACCACCAAAAACCCAGAGAAACTCCACAGCCTTATATACACGTGTAAAATGATGCACTGTTCAGACTGAAGAAAATAATCAGCTGCTCCCTGCGATGGTAAGAAAAGCCTTGACAGCTGTGAACCAATTACGGCCTCTGAAACCTTCACCGAGACCTAATCAAGAAAAGTATTTGTTACTGTGTCCCAGACATTGCAAAGTAAACAAGATGACTGAATGCCTTGGAGGCAAGTAGGAAGTTTCTTAGGCACAAAACCTCAGAACTGTCTTTGGGTATGTTTGTATTCCTTTCGGAAGATGTAGAATTTTCTGAAATAATAAATTAAGTGCATTCCCCAAAGAGATCTCCTTAAGAAATAATTCTGACATAAATTTTTGAGCTCCCTATCTTTCTGTTACTGAACCTTTAATTCTTTTCTCCATGGAAAACTTTCATCATGCCTCACTTTACCCATGTGAGCCTACCCCACCCCTTCCAAATTCCTAAGTGAAACCATACCCAGAGCCAGAAGTATTCATAGCACTTGTCTAGAATACTTAAAATTATGGAGGAAAAGGCTCCCATTGATCAAACCTGACTAGTTCACTGCTGCAAATGTTTGCAGTGAGCTTCATTTAGAACTTGGATTAAGCAGCTGCTGCATTGGCTCCAAATATCCTATCCAAAAAGGGTGAGATCAGGGACTCTGTGTGAGCATGGGAAGCTACAGAGGATTGAGAGCTTTGAATTCAATATAAGTGAAGGACGAAAGTGCCTTAAATCGTGGTGCAGGGGTTATTTTCTGTTGGTAAAACATAGAAACATAAGAAAAAAGTAAGTGACTAATTCACAATACTGAGCCCAGGGCACTGACTGAAAGCTCATGTGAGATTTAGTTCACAAGAAGCCTTTGTACTCTTCTCTCTCTGTGGACATGGCATGTGGGTTTGATTCTTATGCAATCCAAATTTATCACTTCAAGGCAATAAATAAAGTGTATCATAACCTATAGGGTTAAATACTTCCTGGCACAATTAAGCAAAGCAAAGTTTGAATGAGAGAAGACAAACAAATCTCACTAATAAATAAATATTGCAATAAACTAAAATAAATTATCAAAGATACCCAGTTGTTAGTGAGAAATTAGAGTAGTTTTTTTAAAAGAAGATTTCACCATTTTTTGATTCAAGGTGAAAGCAGAAGTCTGTATGATCATGGTAGTTGTCTTTAAAATGTTTCACAAGGATATGTTCATCTCTCTGTCAAGAATCGCTTTTTAAGTTTCCAGATCAGTCCAGTTCAAAAATTAAAAAGAAAACTCTAGACAGAACAGTTGAGTCTGATCAGACTTTGATAGGGAACCACAAATCATACCCAGATTCATTCTAGTCTGGATCTGGCTTTCATTCAAAGATTACAAAAGTCTCAATAATTCTCTTGATGAATCTAGGCTCTGGGCAGGAGATTCAATAATAAAACTGTAGGCCAAATTTTGGTGATTCCTGAATTTGTAACAGAAGGGCTACAAATTCTAGAAATCAAATGCCTCAAATACCTTACAGTATTTCTCATTTGTCCTTGGAAATTGTTTATCTTACTTGCTGTTTGTGTTGTGTGGGTATTATAACTTTTATTATAACTTTCATTTGAAAATTTAAATAGAAGAATAATGAATTGACGTGGGTTTATCATTTTCAAGATCTCCTGAGCTGCTTTACTGTTACAAATGCTTGGCACATACATGGGACAACAGTATCAAAACTCATACTCTCCTGCAGGATGATGAGAAAGCTGTTTTGACAGTAAGTGCTACTAAGGAAGTTGCCCAAAGCTGGGAATGCCAGAAATAGAGCCAAGATAATCCAGAGGACATGAAACTTTATTCAAGTGCATTTTGTGGCATGTCCTGAGCCACTAATTCCCCACTCAGAGAGACTAGGGACCAGTTGGGACACTCCAGAGTGGTCCAGTACCTGATTTTAAATACCATGAAAACATGGAGGAGGAGGAATGAAGGGAATACTAAAGAAAGTGAAATATTGCAATATATCTATATCTGCCACTGGGGATGGAAGTGTCCAGAGAAGACTTGAATCTGGGCATCGTAGGACCTCATGAAGTTTGTTGAAAGCTCTTATCTCACTCTTATTTTAAATATCTATAGATCCAGTTTAAAAGGCAATATAAGTTGGTGTTATTTAAATAAGAAAAATGTGGTTTGCATGGATTCAGAAGATAGAAATCTTCCTATTTCTGTGTTACTGTATCAGTCAAAAAATGTGTTTGAAGAGGATACTGAGTACTCATTCACCAAGGATCAACATCTGATTCCAAAGAGATCAAATATGTGGATTCTATGAATTTGCTGACAGTTCATGGAGATCATGGCGTCTGTCTTGTTGTCTTGTTCCATAACTTCCGTAGGAGTAATTTTTGCACCTTTCTGGAAAGAATATAGCTGCCAGAATATTTCACTAGACTTTCCTAGCCATAATTCAAGATAATATTTCATTTTAACTGCGGTAGAAGGAAACACAAATGGACGCATAAGTCTAGAAAAATGGGACTTATGGTTGCAGGCATGCTCTTTGTATTCTGAACACACATGTGGAGAGGAGAAACGTTTCTTTGAACCTGTGTTTGTGGGTTTCTTAGTCTTGGAATTTCACCCCAT
The DNA here is from genome assembly GCA_013397175.1 of Platysteira castanea. NCBI lineage: Eukaryota > Metazoa > Chordata > Aves > Passeriformes > Platysteira > Platysteira castanea. The sequence goes on from VYXC01007723.1 coordinate 231,965, forward strand.
GAGGCTCAGTGGAATGATGTTTGATTTCTTTAGAAATGCATGATGAATAGGACCTTCCCTCCTTTGTGCCCCTTTATTAGCTTGAATAAAATATGAAATACTTCAGTTTTGCTCTGGGAATATTTTCATTGTATTTTTCATGTTTGTCTCTACTAGAGCTTATCAGAGAGGTTCTTCTCACCAGTACTTGCTTTAGCAGATGCTCTGAGGATGAATGATTGTTGTAGATATTTCAGCTCTTAATTTTTCTCTCTTAAGACCAGTTTGCAATATTTTCTTGGTTCTGAATATATCAGCATGGACAGGAGACAATGTCATTTGGTTCAGAGTAACATGATTTAAAAATAAAATAGCCCATATGTGCAAAATGTATACATATTGCACAAAGGGAAAACAATAAACAAGTAAAGGCTAACCAATCTCTACAATACATGTGTGATGGAATATCACTGTCTATTTCAGTTTTACAATCCCTCTGAAGTTTATCTCCAAAGGGCTGATGTCAAGAGGCACCGATGGATTGTTCAGGAGAAATATCTGCTGTTGTGCAATTTAAAACATACCTTATTTAAAAATCACAGAATCACAAATCTTCATGTTGCTATAGTAAATATGATCTTTTTCTAATGCTTTGTCTGCAAAGCAATGACAACTATTTTTACTTGTGCTCAAAACATTCTTTTCTCTAAAAACGAGTTTTGACTTTGAAAATGTTTTTATTTTCTGATGTATTTATTTGGTGAGCATTAATATTTTTCCTCCCTAACACAGATAAGAGCTGGCATGATGGCTGTTTTCTTGTATGAGTTATAAGAATTTTAAAGTTCCTATCATCTTAGCAAGTCAGTGTTATTTGTTCAAACTCATCTGTTGATTAATATGGTTTATTTTTGATGTGTGCTCATTACAAGAGAAACTCTCTGCTCTGAGTTGGGGGCCTGTTGTACTTTACAAAGAACTTACTTTATAAATACAAAGAAGAAGGTAGGACCTTCCCAACAGAGTGATGAAGCCAACATCAAAGGACGTCTGAAGGCCAAAGTTAACTGCTTTGTTAATTGATTTGATATACAGGATTGATGGTTTAATTTTCTTGATTTTCTCTCTTGCTTCTAAAGAGTGGAGGGCAAAAGCTCATTTAGAAATAAAATGATTCATTTATTATTCATACTAACCTGTGTGATTGTCCTCGTGCCAGACATCTTGATATATTCTTGTTGATTTGAGAATTTTGCATTTCACTTTTATTCTTTGTTCTAGAGTAGGGTTATACACACATTTTGAATGAACCTCCTACAACCTAGTGAGGCACACATAAATATTTAGATTATAAAACTGGGTTAAGCAACTAAAGAATTCTATATTCTTTTCAACATACTGCTAGATACAGGAAAGATAACAACTATCTGCTCTTCTCTGTAGAAAACTTCTACTTATTCTCTGTAACAAGAGATTCCTGTTGAACTCTTTACTACATACTGTGTTTCAGAAGCCAGAAATGATCGTGCAAAATTATTTCATATTTCCCAAATCTCCAAAACACTTTCCCTTTTTTTTTCTTTTGTTTTATATTTCTACCACATGCAGCAGGTAAAAATGAGAACTTCTGCTAATATTTTTTTCCCAAATTTTAAATATTTTTCTAGAAGCACATCTACTTGTTTGAGCTGCATTTAAGGAAAAAACTAACTTAAAAAATGAATCAATAAGAAATTTTATTTCATATCATAAAAGAGAAAGAAGTTTTTTCACTTTTTTAAAGTATCGTTCTGTCCAGATCGAGTAGCATAAAACAAAGAGAAAGGTTGTGAAAGATTTTTTAGTTTTGTTTTGCTTGGGTTTGTTTTGTTTCTACATAATCATTAATTCTTAAAGGTGCATTCAATAGCTAGATGCTCTTTCTCCCTATTCAACACATTCAACATTTTATCCCTCTAGAAACACAACCAAATCATAACCTATAGCTGGAAGAAGTCTTGTATCCCAGCAGAATAGGGTGAAATGTGGATAGTACAATGGATATTCAGGAAGAAGAAAACAATTCTCTTCTGCTTACTTGTCTCCAGAACAGAGAAGAGTTTGTGGAGGGATGAAGAAAAGAGGAGATATTGACTAGCTGGTAAGAATGAAGATGGACGTAGCTAATATAACTTATTAGTGGCATAAAACTGGTGCAAGCATATTCTAAGCAAAGAGCAAATTCTTTTCTAATACAAGAGCGAGGAGAAAGTGATTTTCTCTAATATTAAGAATACTGAGAGGTGAATTTATACGGCATTTGCTCTTGGCAGTGATTTCTGCCAATAGAAAATTTGTGCTTTGAATATTACTAAAACTCTGATTCAGCACTCAGACAATAGAAGAATGGGATAAGAGACAAGTGCTATTGTGAATTAAGTGTAAGAAATCCTTCTGTCTTTTCTAAGTTCCACTTTTTATGAGCTTAGAAGAGTTACAACTTTGAAAGTAAAATAAATAAATCAGAAACTTCTGTGACTAGAGAGTATCCTGCCGCAAAGAAGTAAGTGATCTTACTTCTTTGATCAAAGAAGTAAGTAAGTAAGTAAATTTGCAACTTCATATTTTCTTTTTTCCATGGACATGTCTTCATTAACATAGGATTCATTCCATTAATTTGAGTTATATAAAGGAATCTAGTCTAAACTAGTCATCTAGGCTTGCTCTCTGTAGTCAAGGAATAAATAGTATCAGAAAGTGCTTTATATGACTGTGAACTTAAAATAGAAAAAAAAATCCCCTGTTGGCTGTGCCATTGGCTCTGAAATGGAACCAATTTGAAACTGGTGACCAATTTTTAATATTAATAGTAGTAGTTGTAGCAGCAGCAATAGACTTAGTATGGAAACAATCATGACAATAGTAGTCATAATAGCAACAGGAATAGGGGGTAAAAGTAATTGCAGTACTCACAGTAATAGCACTGGCAGTCAGTAATTTTGCACTAAAAGTATCCTAATAATAGCAGTAGTTTTGACTATTTCATAATGTTGGATTTTCAGGGGTTTAGCACAGTTTTTAAGGGTAGACATCATCAAATCTTATTTCACAAGCAGCTATAGTAGCAATCAAACAGAATATTAATTTCACAATCAGTACAAGGAGTGATTTTTGTTAGAGGAACACGAAGAAAGTTTTATATAAGAGAAGAGTGGTCTATTCCCATACCTACAGATTTGTCAATCTGTTGTAGGAAAACAAACAAAAAAAAAACCCAAAACAAGCCAANGCTGTGCCATTGGCTCTGAAATGGAACCAATTTGAAACTGGTGACCAATTTTTAATATTAATAGTAGTAGTTGTAGCAGCAGCAATAGACTTAGTATGGAAACAATCATGACAATAGTAGTCATAATAGCAACAGGAATAGGGGGTAAAAGTAATTGCAGTACTCACAGTAATAGCACTGGCAGTCAGTAATTTTGCACTAAAAGTATCCTAATAATAGCAGTAGTTTTGACTATTTCATAATGTTGGATTTTCAGGGGTTTAGCACAGTTTTTAAGGGTAGACATCATCAAATCTTATTTCACAAGCAGCTATAGTAGCAATCAAACAGAATATTAATTTCACAATCAGTACAAGGAGTTATTTTTGTTAGAGGAACACAAAGAAAGTTTTATATAAGAGAAGAGTGGTCTATTCCCATACCTACAGATTTGTCAATCTGTTGTAGGAAAAAAAAAAAAAAAAACCCAAAACAAGCCAAACTAAAAAAAAAACCCAAAACAAAACAAGAAAAAGAACACTTCAAGTATCTTGCTTAGATTCAACACCTTTTTTTTCCCAACTCAAATATATTGCTAATTAAAGATTCATTTATTATTAAACATTTAGGGTTTATTTAAGATTTATTTATTAAAGATTTATTTATTATTAAAGTAAAACAACTTCAAGAATGAAAATATGGGTTGCAGTGATGAAATAATAAACGGTAACAGATGTAAACTAACATGTGTTTAGCATTCTAAACAGCTTTTGCTCTTTTAAACTATGCTTGCCATCTCTTCAGTAGCTCCTCCCTTTCTAGCCATGCCTGCCACACATACAGGTTGAGCATCGTAGGGATGCTGTCCAGGGAGCCACTGAACATTCAGAGCTGAGCCTTGCATACCTGCCAGCCTTGAAGGGAAACAGTGAGACACCTGGCAGTGTGTTACACATCTCAGGCTGCACGGTGAGGAGTAGTTGGACTTTGGCTGTTGCCTCAAAAAATCAAAACCAAAAACCTAAAATGTAGTACAGAAATGTCAGTAATGCTGTTTTGTAGTGAGGCTTAAGTTTCCCATAAACAGAAACATATACTCTTCCAGTGAGAGATTTTATTAAAAAAAAAATTGAAATATATTTTTCCTTGAGAAGATATTTAAAGACTAAAACATATTTATTGAAATCTTGTCAGTTTTAAAGTTGAAAAAAAAAAAGATGTTGCACTTTATTTTATATTGCACTATTGTTGCACTATATTCTGTGTTGGAGAATTTTCTAAATATCTTTTTTTTTTCATGCAAAAATGGTACTTATGATCCTTATGAACCTTAGCTAAAGTTCAAGCTATATGAAAATACATGAATCTGGGTGCTCATGTGCATTCTAATGTGGGTACAGATGTGGTCCTCTTAGCAAAGTATTTTCGTGTTACTGTCCTTCACCCATTACAGCCCCGTAACAGCCAAAAGCCCTAAAGTTGAAACTAATTTAAAAATAGAATTATTAGCTCATTATAAATCCATTTAAAAATGCTGTCTTTTTTGAGTGTGGAAGGAAAATAGAAATCTATGATTATAATATTTTAAAAATATGACAAATATATTCCGCCTCTTAATTCTGTCTTAATTTTAGCAGTAAACCTTTCTGAATTAGTTTTTACCTACTATTTAAGTCCTCTGGATTGAGAAAAAGAGCAGAATGCAAAGATGTTTATAAGTTTGGAGAGGGACATATCTGGAAGCAGTGCAGTTTTATCCAAATAGCTATCAAAAACTAAGAAAGGTTAGATATTTATTTTGATGGATGCTTCATAGATAAAACTCAAGATTTTGCAGAAAGTAGAAATAATATATTTGAAGGGGTTAGTAGAACTTGCAAAGATTTCTCAGCATCAGAAAACCAATATTCTTCAGGGACAGATGTACTGTAATTCTGTCCCATTAGCACTCATATCTAGAGTGTGTTTCCAAAAGACGTGTGTTTCAACATACCTTGAATGTTATCTCAAGTTGTGACACATAGATGAATAGTTCTCTTCATCGAGAGCTGATACCACTTTGGACACATGGCATTTCGTTATCTAACACATGGTATATCAAACACAGCTTACTGCTGAGTTCATACTCAAGCTTCACTAACGCTGTACAGAACGGAGTTAAAAACAAAAGTGAAATGAACTTACAAAATGTATTTCTTTGTGAAGTTTTGGAAAATGCTTTCAATCAGAAGAGTGTTTAAAAAGAAAACTTGTATTTGAGATGTAACTTATTTATTCAAATAGAATTCGTGGCATGATTACCTTTAATAGATGCTTGGGTTCCAATTGTTTCTTAATTTCTGTATTCCTAAAAAACTATTCTTTTTTAGCCATAAAACATTGTATTAAGACTCACATAAGCATGTATGTTAAAATGAGTGACCTGGCTAGATTTGGTAATTTATATCTTACTAACATTCTGGTTGTATCTATCATAAGATATAAAATTGTCTTTCCTGTTTGTTTCCATGAAATTTTGTTTAATACAGCAAATATTTAAAGCATAGTATTTCAGATGTAGATGATTGGGATGAAAAATAAAAACTGAGAACTGGTTTCATGTTAAAAGAAAAAGAAAACAACACACATATTGCATGACAGAGCTGAAAAAGCAAGAGGTTAACCTTTGAACATAATTCCACACGCACTCACATATACATTCCCACACAATCACAGACAAGCCATAAATAAAAATGTCTCAAATTACCAAGAAATAAAAGAGCCTTTCACGGATCATTTGATTGTCCCACACTGTGTTATATAGTTTGGAGTAATAGTTGTTTCATATCACAAAGCCATCAGGTGTTTCAAGACAAACGAAATATAAAAGACATGTTTGGAGGAGGAGGAAGGTTGTCAGAGTCTGAATGTACCTATTGAATCTCAGTAATTGCCACTTAGTGTTTGATTTAATGAAAGCCACTGAATAAAGGCAACTATTTTCTTTGTCATGGCTTGTGTTCCTATTTGTATATACCCTTCTCTGTCTTCCAAAGTCAAAGCCACAGTCCTCCATTTCCACCAAAGCACCACTTCCTTCCCTTCTGCATTCATCCTCATCTGCAAGTCTTTCCCACACACTAAATGGCTGTGTTAAAAATTAGTTTTCAATTATTGTCTCTGAAGCTAACAAGTTTGCTTTGACTGAGCCTTCGACACACTGAAAAGCCACAAATGCACTCAAATCTGAGTTCCTGCCTGTGTGTTCTAGCAGAAATATTTGGCCTTCACTATAGAGGTTTTTTGTCATCCGAGTTCCTTGCAGGCAGACTATTTGGTTATCACAGAAGAAATTGTTTACAAACTCTATGTTTTCCTTTTCCCTCTAGCTTAAAGAAATTCTGACAAATCTACCAAACTCTCTGTGTCAATCAAGGGATAGGAGGGTATTGTTTCTATCAGAGTCAAATTGCTCAAGTCCTGCTCTGAGGGCTGCATTGGTAAAAAATCAAGAGGAGAAAATTGTAAGAAAACTATTCAGATGATATTTTACTGTTAACTGCTACCAAGTCTGTCTTGGTTAAGGTTTTTTCAGGGACAAGAGGATTCTACTATTGCTTCTAGGGATATTTTCTAGAATTTAGAATCTTTTAAACTCACTTAATTCCTATCCTGATCCTTATATAAAATTTAAATGGAAAGATTCCTTAAAAAAATTAGATTTGGAAATGGGATATGAAACAGATTTGCTGAAACATCATGAGAATGACTTTTTAATCTTTCTGTTTCTTAACTGGAATTCTTGTGCTGTTGAAAATTCCTGACCTGAATTTAAGGTTTAAATTAAGGTTTATTACAAAAATCTTTGGAGTTTGTACCCCAAAGATGGGTTACAAATTAGGACATACAGAGGACACAAAATTCGTAGTTGTTTTTATTCTTGTTGAGAAATGAAAGAAAAATAAAGAATGAGTTTTGGAAAAGGCAAAATGGACAAGGCAGCAGAATTTAGCAAATGGTATAGTGTGTGTATATAGAATATAAAAGTATATGTATGTGTGTATATATATATATATAAAATTAGGTATTTAGGGTGATGAGGACATGGCAGCATTCCTAATTCACCAGTGCATTGGTAGCTATGGATAGGACACTCAGAGTACTTAATTCTACCTATATTTTCTCTGAGGTTCCAGAATGGGATTTAATACTTTCCTGATAAACAAGTGATTAGGCTCACCCTGATACTTAAACCCTGTCTGCTAAGAGAAAAGTTGACTGGCATTGCAATTTCACTATAAAGGCCTTGTCATGACCAGAACAATTATTCTGAAAAAAGATATTTCTTCTTACATATAAAGTGTCCACAGGAGAGTTGTTCTAGTCAATTTACACAAGGAGAAAAGTCTCTGGGCTCCTAAAATTATAATTTCATATAAAAATACAGTAATACTCCCCAGTCAATGGGTGCTTTTGTGAGGGCAAAGCCTAACCTAACTCAAACCAGAACAGCCAATGAACTTATTATGAATAATAGAAATACTAAACAGCAAAAATTGCATCAGCTTTTGAATGTCTATGTACATTTTTACTGTACAGGCATCATAAAACTTATCCTTCTATCTTTATTTCTATTTCTTAAATTCAATTCTGAAAAAAAATGACAAATGTTTTCAGTGAAATTGGGATGGATTTTTATACTTGTTTCTTAAAGATGTTCAGTCTTTTCAGTCTGCTTCTTTCTCTGTCAAGGTTCCATTTGGTTGAAAACCAGTATTTGGTATAGCCTTGTCCTCCTAGTCTGTTTACTTAAAGTTAGAAGAACAAGCTTGGAAGAAACTTGACAGAAGAGATAGGTATTTCTATACTTATTTTAACCACTTGGTTGCCTCTAAACCCTCGATGTAGATCCAGGTAGGGTGCTCTGGCTGTGCTGCTGAGCAAACACCATCTGTGTCAGAGTGTGTGCCAAAAGCATCCATGTAGAATGTGTCTGCTGGCAAGTATATCCAGTACTCCATATCCTGGTAAACTACATCTGCTGCAAAGCCGCTTTATTGTTTTTTGCTTTTTTTTTTTTTTTGGTTTTTTCCCCAGGCAAAGTGGGGAATGTCTAAACAAAATGAGATTGTGCTGCTGCAAAAATCCTAGGTGTTCAAAAGCAAGAAATTCTAACTGCTCCCCCCAGTTATCTGGACATTTCAAAGCAACAGTGTCTTACCAATCTTCCAGGACATCCAGCAGCAAGAAAGTGGCATGTCCAACTCAGTAATTTACATCCACATTCAATAAAACAACCATGAAATGCTGTCCAAATGCACCTTTCAAACACGAAGCTCTCTACTCAAATAGGTCAACATATTTACCAAAATGACCTCAGCATTATTTTGAAGTTCATAGAGAACAAATAAAATAGCAAGCAAAAAATTGAGTTTCACAGTTTATTCAGTTTATACCAAGACCCTCATTACGTGTGCAAATATGCTTTTATTCATATAGTTAAATAAATGCACTAAAGGCCATCATTTTGCTTTCCATAGTCATTCATCCTCATTGCCTCCCATTTGTAATTTAACTGGAAGCAAGAGCCAGATCTTATTCTACAATATGTGAAATAAATACTCTTTGAATATTTTTGTCATATTAGAATGCATTTTGGTAATGCCTGTTTAGGAGAGGCAATATCCACATAGGATGTGGAAGGATGTGAAGTATGGCACAGTCATGGATATGAAGATATCAATATGAAGAATCATAACTTCTAGGACAGCAAACCTGAATTATATGTGCATTTCAGTGGTTTTATTCCCTTTTTTTATTCCCTCCCGCCCCTTGTTTTTTTTGTGTGTGTCTGTGTGTGTGTTTTACATCTCTGACCTTCTAGGAAACTTATTTGTCTGTAAATAGAGAAGACAGTGTAGTAAACTTTTCATATGTTTGGACAAAAGAAAAAAAAAAAAAGGCTTCTATTCTTATCCAAAGCTTTTATTCTTGTTCCTTCTTTCTATTCCATAATCTAAAAATCTAAACCCTGAATATTTTTAAGTTGAAAGTCAGTGTTAGCCATTAATGTGAAGGAAAGCAAACAACTTCACAGATTTCTATTTTTAAAACTAGGAAAATTCTTTAGTGTTTTGGTGGGGGACGCTGGGGGTATTTAGTTTGGTTTTATTTAGGGTTTTTTTTTTTTTTTCTTTTAAAAGACGTAATTAAGCAGCACATGCTGTCCTTGTGCCTACGTGATATGACAACCTAATTGAGTGGTTGGAAGGCTAATGAAAGCAGGGTGGGAGGGAAATCCAGGTGAGCAATTCAGAACAGCTCATTTCACTTGTGGGCTGCTAGAAACCAAAGCAAATACACATGGAGGAAAGCAAAAGTAGGAGGTGTATAAGGAAAGCTTAAAAAGCTTAAAAGAGAATAACAGGAGATGAGTGCTTGGTTTTAGTAGAGATTGTAGATTTAACATTGAGCTTTTTATATGTTAATGTTCATTAGCATCTAAAAGGGACTACCAGAAGAAAAAGAGAGTAAAATAGATCAAGATTCTTATTTAGGTAGGTGGAAGAGGGGAATACCCATTTTTTTAATATGTGAAATCTAAGTTTCCTAGGGTATGTAAGTAAGAAAAACTCTTACAGACTGAGCAGAATCCTTGATTTGAAGATCATAGCTGCAATCTCTGAAAGATTCTGAGAACATCTCTCTTTTTTCTTCTCCAGTAAGAGATATTGGAACTTTAGAGTGGTAAAATAGATGTTTTATTAAATTAATGAAAGAAGAGGGATTAGAACAGTATGGGTGTGTTTCAAGTATAAAATATTTCAGAAAAGAGGAGGTTTTTTCTCTGTAGCCCATCCTGGCATTATTAGCTTTACATACACTTTGTGAGAAATTCTATCCAAACCTAAATTGCCCACTTTTATGATAGTATCCTGACAGATCTTACAGTACCCCATAACATTACAGTGTCTATCTCTGTAGCAATGGTATGGACGGAAGATTGTAGAAACCTGTTATAAACGAAACTGTTTAAAGCTTTATTATCATTTATACAACACTCAAAACTGTGCAACAGGTGAAAGATAGTTGTTTGCAAAGACTTAATGCTAAAAAGAAAATGAGAATAAAGGTAAAAAAAAAGAAATTATTTCTGGATGTTGCATTTCCTTATGAATCCTAAACCCCTTTTTCCTTATTATAAGAAGTACTATGAAAGTTAAGAAAATGGTTTTATTTTTGCCTATTTATTTGTTTTTTACTTCTGAAAATTTTCTTACAATTTAACATTCTCAAAAGTAGGCTTCTCATATATCAATAGAAAATATATACATAGATGCAAATTTATACATATATATACAGATATAAGGGGTATATATATATATATAATTTATATATGTGTGTTCAGTTCTACAAAGACCCTTTCCATTCATCTCTCACCATGGAATTTGGATTAAATTCAAAAGAATGAATAAGACAAAACAAATTACTTTGTTAGTAAAATGAACATTGTTGTTTCATACACAAAGTCCTATTGAAGGCAACATTTTATCTTTATTATATTAAAGAAAAAAGAATGTTGTTGGACTTTGAACACAGTAAATTTGTCTGAAAAGTGTTTTTGGTTATAGGGGCTACAAGCACAAAAGAAATATCAAAGTAGATATAACTAATGCTTTGCATATGTTTAGATCTATCTCACTTTGTAATCACTTCTGTCACTTTTTGCTCTGCCATTGGCTTTAGACATTTCACAACTTGTTACATTGTCTCAACATTCATTATTAACAGTGCTTGTTCTTAAAGTAAAGCAAAGCAAAGCCAAACCAAGTTTAGCTCTAAACTGCAAGTGATTGCCCTTTTGGAAAGTGAAAATAAAATGCAGCCATGGTCTGTGGCTGTGCCAGGTATAAATATTTGTTTGTAGGTGCTCTGGGCCCAAAGAAGTACAAATACAAAGTGAGGCACTGAAGCCGGAGTGGGAGGGTGCCCTTTTTATCTCATTGTTGGATGAATATCTCCAGGTTATAAGGTTTATTTTAAATTACTCAGGTCCATGTTATAAGGTTTATTTTAAATTATTCTACTTTCATTGTGGAGTATGTCATAATTCCTTTTCCTCCTTACAACTTATTCTATATTTCCGGGAAAACTGCTTGGACTGCCTAAACCACAGCTGATAATAATGGATGTTCTAGCAGTGTACCCCTTATCTGCTGCTGTTCAGTTGTCGTTCTGAGCCAAAGATCTAACAAAGTCTTAGGGTACAGCCTGAGCCCTGACAGTATCATTAGTCCAGGTACAAAATTGTTTCCAGCTATTTCACGTCCTCTGAGATGAAATTCCCTCTACACACGACACACCTCACTAATAATGATACTGACCTCCTAAAAAATCTGTCTCTGTGTGGATTTCAAGCTGTTTTATATAACATGGATCCATTTAACCCAGTAAAGCTGAGGCATTCTCAAATACCATGGCTTCTATGCCTCAGTGTCTTATCACTCATGAAAATAATGACCAATCTTGGGAAAATGGTATGACTGGCTTCCTAGCACTCTTTTGTTTTCAGGAAAAGCCTTGGAACATAGAAACATGTTTGTCCTTCCCTCATGCAAACCAAAGGCCCAGGAGCATCAGGCAATGTTAACTTTAATGTTGTCTTTGAATATNAAAATGAGAATAAAGGTAAAAAAAAAGAAATTATTTCTGGATGTTGCATTTCCTTATAAATCCTAAACCCCTTTTTCCTTATTATAAGAAGTACTATGAAAGTTAAGAAAATGGTTTTATTTTTGCCTATTTATTTGTTTTTTACTTCTGAAAATTTTCTTACAATTTAACATTCTCAAAAGTAGGCTTCTCATATATCAATAGAAAATATATACATAGATGCAAATTTATACATATATATACAGATATAAGGGGTATATATATATATATAATTTATATATGTGTGTTCAGTTCTACAAAGACCCTTTCCATTCATCTCTCACCA